>JBBPRI010000101.1:0-60961 GCA_038092955.1 Boletus pseudo-olivaceus | reverse complement strand
CCCACTCGGGTTCTCGGTCTTCGGTGACCTCGACCGGGCCGGGTTTAATAACCGGTTGTCCCGTTAATCTTTCTTTATATGGTTTAACACGGGAAATATTAACCGTGGGGTGGATCTGCATGCCACGTGGAAGCTTCAACTTAACCGCATTGGTACCGATCATTTCTATAACCGGGAAGGGACCAATCCACTTCTCCGTAAGCTTTTTAGATGCGCGTGTCAAACGCAAGTTTTCTGTGGATAACCAGACTTTGTCGCCTGGCGAATATACCGGTGCTTCTGCACGGTGTTTATCGGCTTGAACTTTCATATGTTCCTGAGCCTTTAATAGATTATTTTTAGTTTCTTCCAAAGTCTTCGCCATCTGATTGGCAAACTCCTCGGCAGCCGGTGCCTTGTGAGCACGTGGTTCGATTCCCATGCATGGAACATAATTACATGTGACTTCAAAAGGGGTTTTCTTTGAAGATGCGCTGATCTTCGAATTATAGGAGAACTGAGTGATCGGAAGCCAGTCCGTCCATTCAGTCTGTTTCTCGGCACAGAACAGTCTGAGATACTGCTGGAGATCGCGGTTCATCCGTTCCGTTTGCCCGTCTGTCTGCGGGTGATAAGCCGTAGATAATTTACTGGTAATTCCGAGGCATTTGCAGACTTCTTGCATAACCTGGGAACTGAACTGCGGGCCTCGATCCGATACAATCGAATTGGGAAGGCCGTGGTTCTTAAAAACATGGTGCACGTACAACTTCGCGGTGTCTAGTGCGGAGATGGACTTCGTGCAAGGAATAAATATAGTTTCCTTTGAGGAACGGTCAACGACCACAAGGATCGAATCATATCCGTTTGATGCCAGCAGATCGGTTGTGAAATCTACCATGATATCTTGCCAGGGTCCTTCTGGAATGGGCAAGGGGCGCAATTTACCCACTTCGGGCTGATTGCCTGTTTTCATCCGTGCACACCTGTCACATCGGGATATATAATCTATGATGTAATCGGCCATCTTGGGCCAATAATAGCTTCGTTTAACGAGTTCCAAGGTCTTCTCGGTTCCCGCATGACCAGCGACTGGAGAGTCGCGGCAGGCTTTTAAGATTTGTAATCTGAGTTCTTCTTCATCGGGTATGAAGATCTGTTTCTCCCGATATAGTACGTCATCGACCCTGCATCCATGCTTTGTGCATAAGTCATGGACTTCGCTTTCTTTCAAACGAAGCAAGCTACTTTTGATGTTTTTGTAAATTTCATCGCCTTCATCACGGAGATTAACCTGGGAGGTTCTTATCCGTTCCGGCGATATCATAATAATACCCTTATTGTTGTCTTCTATACCAATGGCATGATCTTCCCTTCGTGAGAGGGCATCTGCCTTCACGTTGGTTGCGCCGGGCTTGTAAACGAACGCATAATTAAAGCGTGTGAGCCACTGATACCATCGCGCTTGGTGTTGGTTCAAGTCTTGGCTTTTCATAAAGTACGTGAGGTTGGTGTGATCATTCCAAATTTCAAATTGATGCTTCGCGCCTTCCAAATAGTGTCACCAGATCTCTAGCGATCTAATAATAGATAACATCTCTTTATCAGCGATCGGATAGTTCCGCTCTGCGGCATCCATGCTGTGGGAGTGAAAGGCAACAGGGTGCCATTTGTCCTCTTTAAGAATAGAAAGCACAGCCCCTGTCGCGTAGTCAGACACGTCCGTCTCAAGACGAAATTGGCAATCGTTGTCGGGATATGCCAAGATGGGTGCCGTGGTGAATTTTTCTTTAAGCGTGTCAAATGCGTGCTGCTGGGATGACGTCCAATCAAACTTTATATCCTTCTTCAGAAGGTCGTTCAATGGGCGTGCGACTTGTGTGTAATCCTTGATGAAGCGGCGATAAAAATTGGCTAGCCCTAGAAAACTCCTAACTCCTTTTATGGAAGTCGGTTCTGGCCAGTCCAGAATAGCTTTAACTTTGGAATTGTCCATGCGAATTCCATCTTTTCCTACGATCATTCCAAGGAAGTCTACTTCCGTCTTGGAGAACGTGCATTTTTCTGGTTTTACGAATAAATCATTTTCTTCCAGACATTTGAGGACTTCTTTCACGATCTTGTCATGTTCCTCTTGATTGTCCGTTTTAGTAAATATCATGAGGTCATCAATGTATACCACGACGACGTTATCCATGTCTGTGAAGAGAAACATATGAATGCGGCCTTCCATTCATCACATTCTTTGATGCGAACGTTGTTGTAGCCCCACCATAGGTCCATTTTCGTAAATAATTTAGCTCCTTTGAGCGTGTCAACTAGCTGACCAATTAATGGTAGTGGATAATTATTTTTAACTGTGTGTTCGTTGAGATAGCGGTAGTCCTGGACCATCCGCTTCTTTCCGTCTTTCTTCGGAATGAAAAACATGGGGCTTGTTTGGGGAGATTTTGAGGGTCTAATATAACCCTTTTTGAGCTGATCATCAATGAACGCCGTTACTTCCTCCTGCTCCGATGGGGATAGTGGGATTAGTCAACCCTTCTTTGGTACATAGCCTTCCTTCATGTCTATCACGTGATCCCATGGCTTTCAGATCGGCATCCGTTCTGATTCGCCTTTAGAAAATACTTTAAGGAAATCGTGATATTGCTTCGGAACTAGATCAGCTTCCGTAAGCTTCTTTTCTTCTTTTATTTCCGTTTTTGTCACGGCACGAGCTTCTAGTTGCTCAAGTGCAGTGTGTATTTCATATCTGAAATTGTTACAAATGTGACGCCTGTCACTGGTAACACGGAGGGGGTACCTTTTTCTTTACCCCTAACCAATCCTAGAGCCTTCTCCCAAGTCACATACGAAGGGATCTTCCCCATCTCCGCCACCAGACCTAGGAACTCCGAGACCCTCCCGGTCTATCCGCTCATCCAGCAACCTGCCGGAACTATCCCTAGTTCCCCCCCTTGCGATACTGCTCGCTATGGCCAATCCCCTGAGGCCATGTCCGGACACGGATGGACGATCTATACCTAGATCATTCCCATTCCAAGCATAACGCTCTCTGAATCAACCCCCGATTATTGAGTCCGAGATCTCAGATCGGCCTCCTCCTTCATCTCGGACCCTCGGACCATTCCTTCTCATGTTTTCTATTGAGCCCGTGATCGGACTCTATCTCACTCCTATGTTCTCCGTTAAGTCTGACACCTTTGATCGGACTCTTTCATTTCTCTTCAGACTCTATTGATGGACCTCATCGCCTTTGCAGTGATCTCTCACTCACTGCCTCTTTCCACTATTCCCCATACTTAGGCCATCCTATTGTTCCCCTTATTTAGACTCACGGAGCCTACCCTAAACTACCCAAAGTAGTATATAAGTTAGGACTCTGCCTGTATTAAACTCTAACCTAGTTCTCACACAATCAAGGTGATTTCTAGTTGTTCCTTATTAATAGTAAGCTTCTTAGCTTCTATTGTTTGTAACTCGACATCGTTAGCTCCGTAACAATCATCCATCAATCTTCTTGATCCATCATCAAGAAGATCTACTCGTTGCCGACGGCAACAGTCAAGGACTTCTCTTTGTCACTCTCGGACTTAGAGCGGAACACTCGGAGTTGACATTAGGTCAACTCCCCTCACTCACCCGGTTATCCCCTGAAGACCGGACCTTCAGAACCATCTGTGGTTCACTCGTATCAAGACATCCTCCTGGCCAGATAACCCTCGGAGGGTCCCCTCACTCGTATACAGATATCGCACCGTACAACCAAAAGACACGTCACGACCTGTCACGTGATACTTCATCACGTGATTAGTAAGGAACCCTAGGAACACTTTCCCTGTGCACTTATTACGGATTGTCACTAGGTTTGACAATCTCCGTAACAGACATAAAAAATTACATAGACCGCTGCCAAGTGTGCGCCCTCACGAAGGGTAAGACAAAAGCACTGGCAGGTAAACTATTACCTCTCCCCATGGCTAAACATCCATGGGAAGATCTTTCAGTCGATTTTATCACGGGTTTACCCAAATCCTCTACTTATATGGCTATCTGCATTATCGTTGATTGATTTTCCAAAGAAGTCGTTTTTGTACCTACTTACGACACTGTCTCATCTAAAGATCTGGCATCTATATTTAGAGATAATGTTTGGTGTGTACACGGACTTCCCTCTTCGGTCGTTTCCAACTGAGGACCACAATTTGTTTCGGCGTTTACCACAGAGTTATGTAAACTCCTCGGGATTTCCCAAAAAATCTCTACCGCCTACCATCCCCAAACTGACAGTCAAACCGAAAGAGTCAATCAGGATCTGGAACAGTATCTCTGAGCTTATTGCGGAAAGAAGCAAGGAGATTGGGCAGAATGGATCAAGATGGCTCAGTTCCATCACAATAATTCTCTCACAACTGCCACAGGTACCTCACCCTTCACCATCACACGTAACTATAGCCCCCGGATGGGCTTCGAAGGAAATCTCGTTGGCTTAGCGGCAGAAACTGGACGTTCCCACGAAGAAGTTCAAGTAGCTCTGGAGGAAACTAGAGAGAGAATGCGGCGAACAGCCGATAAAGTGTGCTCAGACACACCAGAATATCAAAAGGGCCAGCAAGTCTGGTTATCCACGGAGAAGCTCAAGCTTCCATATACGGCAAAGAAGCTTACGCAAAAATGGATCGGACCTTACATCATCACCGATATCCTTCCTAATGCGGTCAAACTCAATTTGCCAAAATCTATCCATATTCATCCAACCGTCAATATCTCACGTGTAAAACCATATCGGGAAACTCTTCCTGGACAGAAGGTAGTACAGCCCGATGCGATCGAAGTTGACGAAGATGGATATGAAAACTTCGAAGTGGATTACGTGGCTGGTTCACGAATGAAAAATAGAAAAATCCAATACCTGGTTCACTGGAAAGGATACGACGAAACAGATCGTACATGGGAACCTCTCGAAAACTTACGTAATGCGCCAGACACAATTGAGAACTTCCACCGGTCAAATCCTTCCGCTCCCAGGAAACTCCGTGGACTTTCATTCACTAATTTCTCTTCTCTATTTAAACCATACGAAAACCTTACCAAAACACATGCTCAAGTGACTCGCCTGGAATACAAGTCCTAAAGAGGGAGTAGTGTTATGATATACATACTATATTTTCAAACTTTTGGACTTAGAACATTTTCGCTTTCAGATCACGTGACTCAGCATGTGACCGTGGGAAACACATGTGATCAGGTCTAGACCTCATGACGTTATGCCTCATGTATTTAATCTCCATCGACCCTGAACACACCTTTTTAATTACCGCTCATTCTATCCCACACTCGCTTCTTTACTATACCTATATACAGTAGTATCTCCCACGCACTGCTTGTCCATGCACACTCCTGTATACTATATAAACCCTACCTTAGACAACTGGCTCCCCCAGTCTAATCCATTTGTTGCTTGTCCTTTCAAAGGCTAGTGATTAAGGAAGATGTCTCCCTCTTTCCTCTCCCACTCAGTTAGGTTTGAGTCCAGCCAGTGTTGATCTTGGGTGTGAACACCTTTGAGGTTATAACAGAAGGTGTATCAATTGTCCAGTCGTATTATATTGCAACACGTACCCACAGGAATGTTTATGGTACTTGTTTCACATTACTCCCAATCGCAGCAATGAGCATGATAATTCCGACGAGCCCAGATGCCCCGAGCGCGCGCATCATCCCACTCTCTGCTGTAGGTTCGTCTCGCGTTGGATGACCATTGGCTGCCAGGCTATGCCTTCCCTCACCACTTGACCCGGCCCAGGGCGTGGGGCGCGCACTCCCAAATCCACCTTGCCGAGAATTTGGTCGAGTACCGCTCGACGGCGAGGTAACACCAGACCCAGATCGGCGATGACCCATCGTTTTCTGTACAGATGGATTTGAAAATAGATTTGTATGTGACCCGGAATAAGATGCCTGCGATCTCGACTGAGGACCATGATGCGTGTGGTTGCTCGCACGCCCGTCTTCGTGGAGGTGGTCGTGGCGTGCAGCATGGGGATGACCACCCATGGGATCTCGCGTGCGGTTTCTGGGGTGGTTGGGCCAAAAGTGTTTGAAACCAGTTTGTTCAGGGAGTCGGGTGGTCGCCGCTTGAGGATGTTGTCCTGGCGAATGGACCGCACTCAAGGGGGACCCAAGGGAACGGTCGTATTCACGCCTGGGAGGTCAGGCAGCAGAATGAAAGAGCGTACCGTTTTCTGTCGTCACCAAGGATTGCGTGTGCCTCGCTCACGGCGTGAAACTTGGTTTGTGAAACATTGTCCTTGACGACGTCTGGATGATACTTCTTGCTCAGCTGAGCCCCTCGCTGGCATGAGTGTCCATGACGTCGATTATCTTACCTGATAGTAGCTTGTCTACGTTCAGCCCGCCACGCGTACACGGAGTGAAAGCAAGTCGATGATGGGTGCGGGCATGGTGCCGGTTTCATGGTGCCATGGCCAGTGGAAGAGCGAAAGATAACATACGTGGGAAGATATACCTATATTAGGTAGACACTTTCCGGTTTGACCCTTCGTCGACGGTCCTCGTTGAACCAATTCTCTCTTTACCTTTCCACGGCGAGTCTCTCCACGAGCCCAAGTCTATTCAGTACCTCAGTGCAATCCCTTCTATAAAAATATGCTGCAATATATCTTGTTCTGGAGGGGACGATTCAACACGCCCGTACGTCTCTTCCCACTACCGACCTCCAATCGCTGACACGTCCGTCTTTTTCTTGTTCGCTTGTTCGTCTGTCGACCGTTGGTCCATGTTTCGTGTCCTGTCCGTGCAACCGCTTTTCGTGCGGGGTCCGAACTCGTTCGTCACACGTCATCTTGACACAGGTCGTGAGGCCATTGGCACCATTCATCGCTGCTTCCGCCGTCACCTTTTACCTCGTCAACCAGATGCAGGAGCTTGGTGTTCGTTGTACGTATCACTAGCCTCCTCTTTTCTTTCTCGAGATTCACCCTGCTGCATCAGCGGACGCCTACGCCAAGGATCCCAAGAATCCATACGCTGCTCAGATTGCGAGGGAGGCAAAGTCACATCACTAGTATACTCGTACACACTTTCCGAGACTAGCGCAATTGACCCTTACTAGGTACCAAAGGTAGATTCTTACTATTGTCTGTCTCTCCCTCGAACTAACCCGTTTGATGTCGTTTTTCAAGGGATAGATATATTGCATTGCGTAGAATCATAACTGCCTTCGGACCCAACACTTGCCTTGGTATTTCCTCCTGCTTGGCTTGTGCAGTGTCAAAGCAAGAGCGAGTAATACATTGATCTTCTTTGTCAAACGGCGGCAATGATGACTTTGAGCGTATGTGCCGTCCAGTGACATAAATTCTCCGAGTCAATAACATCTTGGGAGGGTACATTTAACGTCTAATTCCCGCTGACCATCACTCGTTGCTAGTAGTGTTGGATCGTGTGGCTCTTCGTCACCCATCTTGATCGTTCTCTTGCTGCTCCCGTTCCCTTGCGAGCCTTCCCTTCCCCCTTGCCTTATCGACATACTCCCAATCCTTCTTAGCAGCAATGAATAAATCCCCACTCTCATCGTGAGCACTATTAAACCTCTCCACTTCGAGTGCGAATTGTACGCTCCTACTCTCGTCCCCGCTCTCCACCCATAACGATCTAATGCCAGCCAAGAACGCCGAAACTACTGCGAGGTTATGCGCCACGAGGAGGGTGTGTGCGGACATTTCGTGCGTATGAAGGAGATGATGGATGTACGCCCGACTAAACGGTTTCTCATACCGCACGATCGCTTCCTCACCAACGGTGGTAGCGTACGATTGCTGATCCACCCCGCTATGTAGAATGTGCGAAGACGGCGAGCGGGGTGAGCACGCAATACACGGGCAGGCACGTCGTTGCGTCGCAACTCCATCTGCACTCTCTCCCGCACCCACGAACGTATTTGCGAGACGCCCAAACTGGTGTGCGTAGACGACATCGTAGAGGTTGTGCCCCAAACTCCGTTGTCCATCCGCTCCGTCGCCTGCAAGCACCGGAAAACAAAAGTCCAGCGCGATGCCAACGTTGGCAGCGTTCATCGCCCATCCGACGTCGAACAGATCGACGCCCACGTCCCGGATGAGACGGAGCATTTCATGGGGCGACCGTGTTCCTGTCACGAGGCGCGGTTTCTGCTCGGCAAGTTCCGTAAGCGATGCCTTGAGCAGAGACGCGATGGTCGGCGGGACGCATGGCTTGGCTCCCACGGGTAAGACGCTCGACGCCGTCAGGCTGGCCTCCCCCATCGTACTCGGGGTTGGTGCCTCTGCGATAGGCTCGGGATGCTGTATCATTGGACTCTCCAGTCGGAGAAAGTCATCGGGCAGGCTTTGATGCTGTGACGTGTTTGGACTCGGTTTGATGTCGCGCAAGACGGCGAGATCGAACGCGTAGCCAGAGATACCCTCGTCAAGGCATCGGAGTGGCCTCACAGCATCCGCTTCGGGACCATGGAGCGCCTCCCGAAGTCCATAGGCGAAAGCCTCGCGTGCGGGCAACGATGTCCCGCCCGCCATGTGGACAAAGATGTTGAGCGGATGTCGGGACAGTCGAGGCGTGTCTGGTTCAGATGAACCGGCGTCGTCAGGAAGCGGCCGAAGTATATCTGCGACCCATGCCGCACTCCGCTCAATGCTCTTCGTGATACGCTTTTGAGAATAGGGAGGCGGCGTGAAGGGTGTGTCGGTGAGCGCAAAGACGACGTCAGGTTGCGTTTTGTAGACATACTTCCGCCAGTCCGATGGAGTCACCTAGTACATCCCGATTTTTTTTTTAAAAAGACGGTCCATCGTCGATACCGTGATCAGACGAAATGGTTTCACCGGGGATAGGAGCAGACCTTCTTAACGCCCCGGACGCAGTTCGCAGACACGTATGTGTTTCCGTTCGGTGGCATCTCCTGGAGGTCGAGAGGGTTTCGAAGGCAGACGGATGCGATATGCCGATCCTTGTCGAACCCCAAGAACCTATGAAACGGATGTGGACCGTTTTGTAAGGTCGGGATCGGGGGAACTTGCTCTAGACTACAAGTATCCAGCACGAAATGCATCAGACGTCAGTCAACAGACCGATAGCAAAAAAAAAAATCCATGATCCATGACGAGAAGGAAAACACATCGATGACTCACAACGACTCGAACGGGACGTTTATCCACCGGATCGCATCCGACCCATGGGTGTGATCTCGCGAAAGGTGGGGTACGACACCGCGAGAGGTGCCAACGAAAATGTTGGGCGTGTCCATCGTGATGTTCACCGTGGAGTCGCTCGTGCCGCTCGTCGACGCGTCGTCAGCGCCATCGCGGGTGAGCACGACTCGACCCACCCTTGGACCGAATTTCGGAGCGCAAGGCGAAAGGGTAAACGTGAGCGATGGGCAGCGCATTGTCGTGTCGAACTCGGGTAGTGGGATGCCCGTTGACTGCGTCATCGACACGCGGCAGTAAGATTGTGATCAGAGGGCTGTCCTGGGAACTATGAGATCGTCGTTAACTCGAATCGACCAAGTAGAAAGCTCAAAGACAAGCAGTTGGGCAGTGATCGAAGCTAACTGGACGAAGTGGACACATTTCAGGGAAAATCCTACCTGGTCGATAAGTTGTAGGTGCGCGTTGAAGTACCCAACACCGCGTCGATCTAGTTGAATCAGCGAGCCTGGGTGTTTCAACTCCGCGAGCGCGATTGGACCATTCGTTCATTTCAACACGTTAACGTATATACAGTATGTACTGTCAACACGCGCAAAAGTTTGCCCATATATGATTCCGTAGGTTACATTGAACATAATCCCAGTACTTCATATACAATAAAGAAAAGTGGCCAACTACAGAGTAAACCACAACGTCGTGACGAGAATCCCTAAAGATAATCCGTGGGATATAAGAATTGAGAGTGAAACTGGATCGAGAAGGTAAATCATGCTGAACTGTAACGCGTTAATCGATGTCTATGCTATGCCATGATGTGCGAATGCACCTCTAATCAGTATGTAATGCGAAATAATGAATTGAATGTGGCTACTGAAGCATTGACCACAACGGAGGACTATCGGGTGAGATCAGCGTGGGTAGACGACTACTGAGGATGCATACCTTGAACTGAAGGGAAAATCTCCAATGATTCTAAGAAAGAAATGGTGATAGGTACATGCCGAGATAAAGGAAACGAGATGGTGAAATCAGAAGAAAATGAGCAGTCAGATAGATGTGCGCTGTAGGAAACCGGGAAGGAGGGGAGAGCGGGCCGGGCGGTATCAACGGCGAGGGTCAAGCAAACAAAACTTAGGTTGCCAGCTACCCTTCGACACGTGGTGCACCGAAACGAGACAGATCTGGTCGAGCTGAATGCCATTTGGTCCGATATTCCACTCCGCATAATCTGGGTCGTACGGCTCGTTGCGGTATTTCTAGCGAGAAAGATATCAGGATACATACAGCTACCAGAACCTATGGACTGACCTCGATCAGATCCCGCACTGCTATTGAAACCGCCTTTGCGAGTTTCACACGTGTGATAGGAGCGCGCGAGTTTGTCCAATCCATGGCAGCAATTGTCTTGGACCACGGTCTGTACCCCGGCCACTGGGGTCCCAGCGGTTTGACATTCAGCCACACAAGGAATTACCGCCCAAATCAAGCGAGCTCACCTGAACACGCAGAGTAAATGTCTTCTTCCCCATATGGCTAAAAGCCTGTCTGGGATCCCGGATACGAGCAAAACTGTCCGCGTTATTCAGAACATCAACAACTGGTATCCCAGTCTGATCCGGGTTGTCCAAATGAAAGGTGATAGGAGGATGTTGGTCAGATGTGTTGTACGACGAGACGCTACTGGTTGTATAGCGTTCTTGAGGAATCAAAGGACCCCGTCCATGAACGGCTGAGGTACTGCGGCTACGCCCGTGCGAATTCGACGGTGTGGAGTATACACTCTGTGCTCGGTCGTGGCGGGGCACCACTCTCCGTGCTGTCTACTTCTGTGTCAGCTGTATTGCGGCGCATGAACTGAGATACAGCACTCACAGGACGTTCGTCGGTGGCGGACAACGGGAATAACCGCCTTCTCTCGGGTGAACCCGGAAGTGGACGGCTTGGGCCAGGGGTAGAAGCCTGGTCGGGAGGGGAAGTCACTACACCGGATGGGTGGCTGTGTTGACTAGTGTCCGCATTAGGCAACTCCCTTCTCCCTGTGTTAATCACATCCAGCATCAAGTTATCAATGGGCCGTGCAGATCTGTTGTTGGTCTGGTGCACAGGTTCACCACGTTCAAGCGAGGGGAGCTGTGTTGATGACGGGTACGGATATACAGGTGCTGGAGGGACTTGGGATATTTGAGAGGTATGGATGTTCTGTGCAGGATGCACACTGAAAGAGCTTGCGAAGCCACCGCTCATCTGGTGTGCATCGTGTACAAAAGGTTGGTTGGGGTAGTCGTGAACTGATTCGTAAGGAATGTGATCATAGTGATTTTGAGAACGTCTATAATCAGTTTCAAGGCAATGAGAGAAAGATAAGTGGGAGAAAAGACGAAAAGGAATGTTGTCCTAAACATCAAGGAGAAACGTGAAGGAGTGTAGCACCAAAGGGAGAAGTGAGCCCACATTAGTATACGTGGCGCCAGTCCCGATACCAGGGTCTTGAAAGGAGGTGCTCGGTAGAGAGTAATTGGGAGGAGGGAGGTTGGAGGAGTAATTCATATCCTGTGGATCGGAGAGGGGGCAGGGTAAATTGCAGCGTTGTGAAAGTTGTGGCACGAGCATACCGCCGCATCATGAATCTCTAATAGATTTCCGACTGGGTCCATGGATTGGTGAGGTTGAGAGTAACCGCTCTGATCGCCGGTGGCGGTCGCTGGCCAGGAATGTCGCAGATAACGAAACTGTCCTGCGACAGAGGGTTCTGCGTTCTCATAATGATAAATTGGACCAGCGTCGGAATAATAATGCGACCTGGACAAGGATGTCAACGTTCTGCTACCCAATGGAAAACGAGCACTTACTCTTGATGCGAGGACATGGTGGGTGGCGGATGTTAGACAAGGGGGGACATGTGGTAGCAAACACGGCGAGTGCTTTAAATAATCGGACACCCGGAGATGCTTTGACGAATGAGAAAGGAATGATGGAATGCATAGATCGAATGTTGTCGAATTTAGTACGATAGGCTTTCCAGTGCATCACGTTAACACACTCGATATGACGTTGCGCGGAGTCTCATTCACGCGACGACACACTGGTGCAGGAACTACGATGGCACAGGCACCTGTATACAAGGCTGTGGTTCTCCATCGCCAACGCGGGGGATCGATGGCATGTTCGGACTCTGATACGATGGTTTGCTCATCGGGGCGTTGAACGAACGGAGGAGGCGCAGGATGCCGTTCAGTGGTCCTAGCATGCACACCGCTTTGGCGACACAGCAATCTAGGGGGGCCGGCGCTATCAGGTGGGGAGAGGGTCGTCATATCCGTATGGGACCGAGCAGGCTGCCAGCATAGCTCTCGCAGCGTACACGCGCGTGCAGCCCATAACATGGGCTACAGTGAGCAAAATTAATGTAGGGTGGCCAAGGAGCGAGCGGAAGGGGGTTCACGTTCATGTTTGATCAGCTGCTGTAGGAAAACAAGGCATACCATTTCCAGACAATGCCTGTTTTAGTGCTGACATTTGCTCACCCCAAAAATCACGTTCGAATTTGTTCATATACGGTCGCATAGACTCGGTACGGTAGATAAAGCGAGGACTTCTCTACCCAACCGCGTCCGTCAAACGATGCGGTCCGAGGAAATCCGTAACGGGTGTACGCAGCATGCACCACCGCAACAACACATCTGGGTGTAAATGCCATGCGTTTTAGTAAATCAGTGTCAGAGAACAATACCTTTCTTCCTTTCATTTTTTTCTCCGCTGCCAATTCAAAGTTTCGTGGAAGGAGGTCGACTGATTGGCATAGCTGGGTGGCGAAGGTGACCTGGTTGATTGATAGAATGATCAACACAGTCTGACACGCCATGGGAATTGCTTATGTAAAATACTTACCTCCTACCAAGAGAGACCGTACTGCTTCTACATCACCTTGTACAAATACAAATAAACAGTCAGTACCGTAAGCACTGAATGGAACGGTCCTTTACAGCACGGGCATTTTTTCTCTTGAACTTGGCCCTATCGTGGAGCTCAGTTCAATTGATTCCCACCACCACAATGCCGTCGGCCCGCTTCTGACTCGGGTCTCGGCTCAGCACTCGAGCCCCGAGACCCAAGTATGGTCTGTTTCAGACCCCGGAACGGCGACGGGGCCTTCAGACCCCACTTTCAATGCCAACTTCCCAGACGACCCAGTAGGCCCGTCAGCGTCCCAACGCTTCCCGAACGGGCCTTTTCTCCCCAATTTCAGCTCGACTGTGGACCCTCTACGGTCTACAGCAAGCAGCATCCCGACCGAGGTCCACATTTTATGTAAACGCCGCGGCTCTCAAGTTCAGTTCAATTATATTACCCTCCAATCAATCGAAATAAAACCTTTTCCGAGACGCCCATACCCGTCCGACCGTGATCGCCGAACTCTGTCCGAATTGATGCCCTGTCGAAACGCTGATGGACGTATCTGTTTACCCACGCCCCCACCCCCCTTTCACTCCAATACAATCCCCCGCTGCCATTCCCGTCGTGACTTTTCTTTTGGCTGCGCCTCTTTATGTACTGCCCTCTGGCCAGTTGTCCCTGCTGCGTCGCCCGAGGATTGCTGTGTCGGACTTTTTCACCCCACTCAGGCACTTAAGGTCTGTGAGTGAGATCACCGATTACGGCAGCAAGCAATGTCCACGCAAGCCTGTCAGCGGTGCCAGCCTTTCCCTCCCATCGCCACTCGGACACTTGACGTTGTCGCTTGCTATATTGGAATAATCACGCGGGATTATCTCCTTGGCAAGCATGGGAAGTCAGAACAAAGCAACCAAGTCGCTACAACGACGCCGCCTCCTAATACGTTGTACTTGGGCTAAATTATCTAATGTAATAGAACTGCACAGCTCAAGCTTTCAATACAGTGTCGGTAAGAATTACTGGAAACATGATGCTTATCTCTGGCGATCTCGAAGTTGAGTCGAGAGTCTGGCAGGAATACACTCACTTTCTTCTCCAGCTCGAATGACAATCAAACTGTTGACAACATATCAGTGTACAAATCTCTTCTATTGTTGTATTTATTTTCGTGCTCGCTCGCCTGAAGGAATTGCTCGCCGTGGCCGTGGTAATTAGTCAGCAACCCTAATGAATCTGACTCTGAACGCGTACCAGTCACGGTGTAGCGTTCCCTCACTTGAAAGATGTTGATCAAAGTCAAGGTGCACCTACTCTCTCTAGTCTCTAGGACAATGTTTATTCGGATGCTGATCCTTTACTTCCCAAGACGCTGACTGGCAAGGAGGTAAGTCCTGTGGCGACTCTATTACACCCTGTCTCATCAAGTGGCGTCCAGATTGAACTAGACATCGATCCGGAGGACAAGGTGAGTCATAAGATGCTTTGGTTAGACGTCCGTTGACTTCCTATTCTCTGCAGATCACTCGGATCAAGGAGAAGGTCGAAGAACAGTCGGGTGTGCCGCCACAACAACAAAGGTTGATCTTTGGTGGAAGACAGATGTGGGGCCCGTTCTAAATCTAACATTGTTTCTTTCCTAACATACGTCTAGGCCTGATGAGAAGACTGCCAAAGAGTTCAATATTGCAGCTGGATCAGTTCTCCACCTCGTCCTCGCCCTGCGCGGCGGATTCTAAACAGGTGACACCATACTCGCCTATACCTTCCCTTGCATACAAAATAAACCCGTCGTTTGGCGACGCTACATCCAACAATCCGATCACACCAAGCTGCTTCCTACTTGGCTTTGAGTTCCCTTAGCATTGGGATAACGTCAGCCACAGGCTTCTCGTGCCATCCCTGGGTTTCGTTAACTTGTATCATCACCGTGACGCCTGACGTCCCTTTCCGAGTGTCGAAAACTTGTTCTTCTGGCTCTCCAACGTCAGCTAAGTGAATGGGCCACAGTTTCTTGAGTGACCGAGCGCGGTTAAGACCGGTGGGAACTTGCATGCTGCTGCCACTGCCCTGTGAGCTCTCCTCAGCACTTTTTTTGGTGGTGTACCCTCCAACTGGGTTCGATCCCTCGTCCTCGTCCGCTGATACAGCTCTAGATGGTCCAGGTCCAGCCCAACTGCTTGGAGGCTTCCACTTACAGCTGGATCCGAACTTGGGTGGTGCAAAGGAGATATCAGTGCCACTGGATGCTTCCGAGGTAGTGGTCACCCGAGCGCTCGACCGTGTTAACGCGTGTTGGACAACGGGCCCGTTGCCCTGCTCATTCGATATACCGAAAATCGCCATGTCCAAACTCGATCGCACCGAACGAGATGCTGTCGAACGCGATTCCGACGATTGACTGGCTGTCATTGGATCCGGAGGTATGTTGTTCTCAGAACGATTCTGTTGGTGTTTGGTGCGTTTTAGCGGTGGAGGGGGTTTGGCACGGGGAAGATACGAGTCATTGGCGGACCAAGCTGTTTTGGGCTTTGCATATCCTGCTAAACCTGCACTAGGTATCGCGGACGTTTTCGCATTGATCGACATGTCGTCGATTGGATTCATTTTCTGACTCTGGCGTTTGCACTTCGAACTCGACCTCGGCGTTTGCCTTGGTCGGGGAGAGGAGGATCTCGATAATGATCGCAGGGAGCGTTGGACATTGGGCGTGGTAGCTCGGCGGAGTGACTCCTCCACCTCAGAGGGTACTGGGTTGGCAGGAGACGCTCGGGAGAGTGAGACGGACATCCAGCTAGAGGATTTGCGGAGGGTTCGCGGCCCCATCTCTGTAATGGGTGGCTGCGCGACCACTGGGACGGTGAGTGGCCATCTTCCATGCGTCGCATACATGCTTCCTCACCTGGTTGTGGTTCTCTGTTTGTGTTCACCAAGACGTCCCCATACGGCAGGGGAGAGTCCGGGATGAATGCAGGTCGTCGGAGTAGGTTGTACATAGCAGCGAGCGTGCCCACGTTATATCCTTTCTCTTGCGAGACCGATTGAAACGATTGATGAGGGCGGTGAGAAATTAATATGGAACGGTAACCAGACCTCGGTGCTAATTCAGTACCCTAGAGGGAGGAATCAGAATCCACTCACAGCCGCCGCGCAGTGCGTTAAGTAGTGCTACACGGGTGTGCAGAAATGGGTAGAGGATGGCAGAGGCGCCTTCGGGGTGGTGGAAAGGAAAACCAGTTTGGAATGCGTTGTCATTGTGTTGCAGGATCATCCAATTTGGCAGTCGACACTGACTTCTTCCTTCTTCCTTGCGTTGGATGGACTCAATTTTTTACACGGCATTTAGTTTGATGTGCGTGTGCGTTGGACGGGAATGATAACAACAAATCATTGATGATGAATCACTACTAGCGATGTGGTGCGTGGCGCAGAGGACTAGCTGAGTTGCTGTCTTTTACTGTGTTGGACATCTCGAGTACCACTGAACTTGTAACTTTCAAAAGCAATTGTAGGCTAGAGATCACACGCTAGTGCCATGTTTGGGTTTGCCCCTGATAATGAAGATGAGACTGAGTCGCAGCGAGCACCCATTACTCAGATACCAGCACGAGGACGGACGGATACGGGAGATATCCGCAGTCAAGACTGCTGACTAGTAGACTGTGCACCGCAACACCCTTGGCTGCTGCGTCGTGCGGCGGTGATCCATAGCATATAAGTACGGATTCGTCGAGCGACAAGAGATGCCCACTGAAACCATCCGAACGATTGTATCAACATTTTGACGGTGATGCCAGTGATCACAGCGCGCAGTCCGCCGCAGAGGTGGCAGTCCAAAACAACTTCAGCCCGTCCATCGGCATCACCCAGACTCGTTTCGTCCACGCCACCTTCGTCCCCCATGGAAGCACTCCGGCTACAGAAAAAGCATCCAGAGGTCACCAAAGATGAGATGTTTGATCTCGTCAACCGCTTCAAGTGGGTCTCCCATCTCAGATCGGCGACTAGTCGCTCACGATAATACATCGGTGCCAGTGCGATCTCGACCGACACGCCTGGACGCGTAGACAAAAGCGCTGTCTTGCAAGCCCTGCAAAGCAGCGGCGAGTCCTACGATCAGGCCCGTGAGACCCTCAAAGGTGTATCCGTCGATGCCAGTGGAAAGGTCGAGCTCGAAGACTGGGTCGAGGTGCGTGCGCGCTCATCATGAGTCATCTCGTATCCGCCACTTCTCATCCGCTCCCTCTTAGCTCAACGCCAAGCTAAGAACACAGACCAAAGCCTCCGTCTTACCTACCAGGGCTGGAAAAGTCACTGTCAAAGGCTCAAATGCCAACGTGAGCCACACCATCAACGAGGACGAGCGAAAGGAGTTTACGAACCACATCAACGGCGTATGCACCCGTCTCTTTCTATCGCTCTTATCTACCTCCTCACACAAACGACAGGTCATCGAGAATGATCCTGATGTTGCCACTCGTTTCCCTATTCCCACAGACACGATGCAACTCTTTGACGAGTGCCGTGACGGCTTGATCCTCTGTAAACTCATCAATGATTCCGTCCCAGACACGATCGACACTCGTGTTCTCAACACCCCTACCGCTCGTAAACCCTTGAATGCTTTCCAAATTACGGAGAACAATAACATCGTCATCACCTCCGCCAAGGGTATCGGCTGCTCCGTCGTCAACATCGGATCATCAGATATCTCCGAGGGCAGAGAACATCTCATCCTGGGACTCATCTGGCAGATCATCCGTAGAGGTCTCCTTGCTCAGGTCGATATCAAACTTCATCCCGAACTGTATCGGCTCTGTGAGGAAGGAGAGACGGTCGACGACCTTCTTCGTTTGACTCCTGACCAAATTCTGTTGCGATGGTTCAACTACCACTTGAAGGCTGCAGGCTGGAAGAGAAGGTAACGTCACTCCTGCAGCGTCCCTTACTCGTCCCTGACAATGGCCGCCGTCAGGGTAAACAACTTTAGCCGTGACGTGTCCGATGGCGAAAACTACACCATCCTCCTCAACCAACTCAAGCCAGACGAATGCTCCCGCGCCCCTCTCCAAACAAGAGATCTCCGCCAACGTGCCGAACAAGTCCTCCAAAACGCTGCCGCCATCGGCTGTCGTAAATACTTGACCCCCTCTTCCCTCGTCGCCGGAAACCCCCGCCTCAACCTCGCGTTCGTTGCCAACCTCTTCAACACCTGGCCCGGTCTCGCCCCGCTCGACGAACAAGAAGCCAAAGACTATGGCGTGGTCGAAGATTTCGACGCCGAAGGCGAACGTGAAGCGCGTGTCTTTACGCTCTGGTTGAACTCGCTCGGCGTCGAACCAGGCGTGTTCAACCTGTTCGAGAACATCAAAGACGGGTTGATCATCCTGCAAGCGTTCGACAAGATTTTTCCCGGCTCGGTCGTCTGGCGACGGGTTTCGAAACCCAAGGGGGACGCGCAGGCATCTCGGCCATCGTTGGACGGCGAGGAACAAGAGGACATTGGGATCACGCCGAATCAGAGTACGCTATCTCGGTTCAAGCAGGTCGAAAATACGAATTACGCGGTGGAACTTGGGAAACAGAACGGGATGCATTTGGTGGGGATTCAAGGAGCTGATATCGTCGATGGGGCCAGGACGCTCGTCCTCGGTCTTGTTTGGCAGCTCATGCGGTTCGTCGATCCCTCCCTTTCTCCACACTCTGTCTTTTTCTTTTTCTTTTTGTTTCGGCGTCGGTTTTTGATACTTCGTTTTGTTTTTATAGGCTAAACATCACCAAGACGCTCACGGCTCTCTCCGGGTCCGGTCGCCCCATCACCGACCAAGAGATTCTCAAATGGGCCAACTTGACCGTCCAAAAGGGAAAACAAGGCGCGCGAACGATCCGGTCGTTCAAAGACCCCTCCATCACGACCGGTATCTTCATCCTCGACCTTCTCGAGGCCCTTCGACCGGGGATCGTCGATCCTGCGCTCGTCATCAACGTGCATGAGAGTGGGAACTATGAAGATCGGCGACAGAATGGTGAGTTGGCGTTTTGGCTCTTCTCCCTCCCCGCCAAAATCGTGCCTTTTTTTGCTGATACGCCCTTTGATACAAGCGAAACTGGCGATTTCGATCGCGAGAAAGATGAATGCGTTGATTTTCCTCGTACCAGAAGACATTGTGGACGTTCGGCCACGTTTGGTATGTTTTCAGCTTTTTGTCATCCGCCTATTTCGCGCCTTGGGATCTGATTTCCCTTCGCCCTTTTCCGCGAACAGATCTTGACGTTTATTGGAAGCTTGATGAGCATTGCGCACTAGTATCCGTGTGGAATAGTGTGACGTCGAGATATGGTATCTGTAGTGCTACGATAGCGTCCCAAATAGCGTAGTGGGAGCTGCGAGTGCAGGGCACACGGGAGCCATGCATGGATAATTCTCAAGTTATCGTTCCGAGATCTCTGCTATTACAATACAATTGAATTCCGTACTTGTAAACATCTGGTCGATGAAGTTGTCTACGCTGTGATTCAGCGCCCGCTCTCCGTACACGCTTTTGAAGAAGAGCATACCCCAAACGCTATATGATTGGGCAGGGTCGCCTGTGCATGCACATCAACTAGCACGCTATCGCATTCATCAGGGCTAATTGACCAGTGTCAATCCAACAATCACTCATCCAAGTCCCATCTCTCCGCGATATAAACCCGCCCAGTGACAGCGGCATTCCAATCACTGCCTTCTACCGTCCTTGCACTTTGATCTCCTCCCCCTCCTTCCGTACCTGCAGCGCTTCTTCCAACTCCGTCACCCTCGCCTCCCACAACTTGGCTTCCTCCAGTCGTCCCTCCAACATTCGGATCTCTTCCAACACGCGGATGAGATCGCCAGCCGCAGGTCCACCACCCGGGGTCGTCGGAGACGTGGATCTGTCTGGTTGTGATCGAGTAGCGGTGTCGGTGTTGGCGTCTGCAGCGGGCTCTGGGGGAGAGGTGGCGATGGGTGTGAATGTCCATCGTCCCGTGCCATCTCCGATCAGGGTGAGTAGGTGTGTATGGTACTTCGTCAGAGAGGGTCTATAAACGTCGGCAGGTCGTACGCTCAGGAACGGTGAGACCAACGATAGAAGAGAAGCCCGACGTACCTCAGAGAGATCGTGATCAGCGAGATGCTGAGCGACTTGGCGTGCTCGTACATTTTGCCTTCGACGTCGCTCGATACAGCGCTGGTACATTCTGTCCAGGACGCGATGAGAACGGTAAAAGAACGTTCTCAAAAACACGTACCATCCAAGATGGCAAACTTAGGTCGATGATAAAATACGCGCGAAAGCGCCATCTAGCAAGGGACAAAGTCACGGTCAGAAAAATCAACCCATGTGATGACCAGACAACGTACCCGCTGCTTCTCCCCCCCACTCAACACGTCCCTCCACTCCTTGACCGTCCCCCACCCGCCCTCTCTCTCGACGAGATACTCCAAATGAGCCGCTTCCAAGATCCCCTGCAACTCCTTCAAACCCCCCTCCACGTTCCCCCCACAAAGGGCGTAAAATTCGCCCAATGTCTGCGGGTAAATCACTTGTTCTAGCAATGAGCCCGTCACCATGTACGCACGCTGCGGAACGACGAATACGCCCGGCCTTGGACGCCCGTTCGTAGTGTCGGCGTCAGACGTGGGACGGGTGACGCGCGCACCGGCACCGCTTGGTGCCCAAAGACCCGCCAGGACGCGTGCGACGGCGGTCTTGCCTACACCGTTGGAGCCTGTGATCATGAGGTGCATGCCAGGGTGAAGAGCGAGACTCAGCGCTCGGACGAGGGTCGTTCCAGATCCAGAGAGACAACCCAGGGGCTCCGCATCTTCGTCGAAAGCAGAGGCGGCACCATTTTCCTTGGACGAGTCGTTCGGAGTGGGTGAGGGAAGCGTGAGAGAAGGGATGCAGACATCAACATCCCGTAGCTCAAACGTGTTGCTGTCACCCGGAAGAGTTGGTGGGAGGGCCGTAAGACTATGTAGGGCCGATAGAAGGGTATATAATCTACAATGAGATTTCAGAACATGGTTATCATGGGATGATCGTTTTGACGTACCTCCCTGTTAATCCAGCGACCTCGACTAGATCTTTATACGCATACATGAGTCGCCCACCCCCATCGGCGAGTGAAAGTAGAAGTCTACGGTTGGATATATATGCTGAGACCAAATGGGTTAGCGGGAATCCACATTGAGTCACCATTGAGGCGACGCACTCTCTGTACGACCCGCGATAACCCCATCGTTGGCAGCTTGATCCTTGCCTTCGCCACGTTTGCGCGTAATCAGCAACGGTACGGCAATAAGTCCATACCCAGCAGCACTCCACAGATACTTGATCACGAAATCTTCTGTCCATTCGTATGCAATCCGGATCTTGTATATAGAATTGACATGTTTGATGAGACGTAGGTAAGCGCGAGTGAGAATGTCGCGCTCGAGAGGACCTCCGTTGTAGAAGCTGTATTTGTCAAGATTCCAGAACGTCGGACGTGGATATATGCGTCAGGAATGGGTACTTACGCAACTTCTTCGCTCTCTCTCCCCACCCGTCCAACGCCGGCCCGGTAATCGCCCTCTAAACGAGCCTCGATAGCAGCAAGACGACCGAAGGCGGGTGTGACCGCTTGGAGAATCTTGACAACACGTTGACAATGCATTTGCGCGCGGAGGAGGATCTCAACATACCTTGATCGTAACGTAGTAGTTTCCAAACAGCAGAAGAGTGCCCCTAAACCCGAGAGACCGTGAAAGCTGTGAAGTAAAGAGCAACAAATCAAGAGAGGGCTTCATTAAATTCCCACTGTATACATATGGGTCAAAGCGCGCACAATAGTTCAGCGAGGATGGGACACGTACTATATGCCAGCGACGCTTTCTGACCACGACTGAACATCGGCTGTGATATACTGATCGACGCCCTGAAGTGGGACGCGGTAGTAGCGAAGGTAAGGCGCGGACGAGAGGTAGAGGTCGTGGATATACCGAGTGAGACGATCCCTAAAGCGAAGTGAGAGTTTCGACTGAAGGTAACGGATCTAGTGGATAAGTCAGCATGCGTCCTTGCAGGGTCGAATGGTCTACGAACCATGGAGTTGGTGTAGATGCTTGGCACAGCCAGAGCAAACCAGAGCGCCAAACCCCTGAGGAAGCCATACCCATCTGCACTGACGAGGTCTCTGACAATTCGACCATCGAGTTTGGCTACGGCCACGCTGAGGACGGTGCGAAGGACGAGAAAGCAGGAGTGAGCGAGGAGCAAGAGTGCCTCGCGCGAGCGAATGGAGGGGATGACGATCCGCAAGAGGGACCTGAGCTGCCGCCAAGAAGAGAGGGAGAGTTTCGACTTTTCATTCTGGTGCTGTGGATGGAGAGGGAAGAAGCGGGCATCAGAGACAAGATCCGCCTGAGAATGGACGGGAAATGTGACAGCGCTGGTGGGGGTGTCATTGGGACGGTGGGAAGGCTGGGAGGAGGGAAGAAAGGCGGAGCGGAAGACGAGGATGGAGGCAAAGAGGAGGAGGAGGGACTGTTGGGAAGAAAAAAGTCGTCTGAGATGGTCGCTGTTGGGCTGGCGGAGGATCTTGGAGAAGACGACCATCGCTCACGCCGACACAGCTGCACCCGGAGTGCACATAACGTCTCTCTACATGCATGTGATTATGATTCCCGGATCATAGCGTACAATTATCGACCATACCCACGACCAACGGCCCACATCATCACCACATGAAAGATGCCCAGCACTAATGAAACCTGCAGCTGCTCCGAAACCGTGTCCATCATTGCTCCCATCGTCAACGCTGCCAACACAACAGGTCGGTCCCGCACGTGATCCCAACAGGACGCAACAGACACTGCCTGCGTGCAAAGATATTCGGTCAAGTCAACCGTGTCAAATCGGTGGGACACTACCTTGGCCGCCAGAGTGCATGCTTTCGCGCTCCTTATCAATGCCTCCTGCGTGGCATGTATCCCTAATACATGTCCGATATCCGCAAAAAACCGTTCAAAGGGTCCTCCATTGTCGTCCTCGGGCAACGGTAGTGCGGCAATACGAAGGAGTGGAGCCTTTTCATCCCTCTCATTCGACCGAATCGACCTATGACCCTCATTCCACTCAACTGCTTCGCGGTGATGTGGTTCAGGGATAGGGACGGGTGGTAGTGCACGTGGGCTACTCGGGCTCAGTTCCCGACGACCTTCATCCCTCGATCGTTTGACAGGAATCAGCGATCCCGATGACGTTCTGGGAGTTAATGTCACAGGATTGAACTGAAATGTTGACCGAGCTCAGGTCACGCAATCTTCGGTCCGAGTCTTTATATACGTACCCTGCCCTCTCGCATCGCACTCACGATCCGCTCGCTTGTTGGGCGTACCAAAGGATTGACGCTCAAAAGGCCTTCCAACAAGATGAGAAATGCCCGCGGTAGATGTCGACTCTCAAACGCTGCCACCAAGGAGGGTGTGGTCCGAAAACTGAGACTATCATCAATCATGCTCGCGACGAGAAACCGCATTCCTCACCCTGGATAACTCAAAATTTCCCGCTCCAAACCCTTCATCTTATCTACTTCGTCCCTGGCGCTTGCCCCACCTTCCGTGGCATAGGAATACGGTAATCGGAAGAAAAGCATCTTGTATAGGATCATTCCCAACGACCACATATCAGACTTTGAATCAACCTCTTGAAGGAGGCCTGTTTGAGGGGAAGGCAGAGACTCCGGTGAAGCATACTCCAGCCTGATGTAGCAGATGTGAAAAAGAACTTCCTTAACACGGTAGGATGAACCGCTTACGTCCCAGTGTTTCCGGAACGCGAACCAGAAGAGTGGATCATGTCGCGAGACGTACCAAAATCTGACAGCATTGCACGGGGTCTAGATAAAGCGTTGGTGTCTTTACAGAAAAAAAGCGGAATAGTCGGGATACTTGCATGAGCTGGCCTTCATCCCAGGTCAGTAGCACGTTCCCTGGTTTCAAGTCAAGATGCAATATCGATCTGTCGTGCTATAGGGCAATACGTCATCTTTCCAACAGTCGTGTTCGTGACTCGCACGAACCAAAAATGCAAGACCTTCGACTACATCAGAGAACAGGCTCTTGACTTCTGCCGCACTGAACAGGTGAACAGCTTTCAAGCTCGAGCGTCCAGGTACACGACTACCCGACGTTTCTTCCATCTCTCGGCGAAGGCGCTCGCGCTCCTCCGGCGGAGCACGCTTCATTGCACGAAAGGCCCGAATACGCGCCGAAGGTGACTGGACTTCAGCGAGAGATTCGACCGTGGAGGTAGATGACCGCATGTGAGGTAGCCTAGTGGGCCGTCCCAACCGGACATCTATCAGATCATCTAGACTATCAACCCCGACTTCTAAGCACGGTGATAGACCAGATTCAGAGGCCAACATACCTTCCTCCTTCCGCCCATTGCATCAACACGCTGTGAAAATTTGTCAGATCATCGTTAGAGATACTCATTGCGGTTGACTTAACTGTAGGGTAGGTACTTTGGGGCCAAACACAGAGAATTGACATGCTTCCAGCCAGGCGTGATGATAAGTGACGATGTTTCTGTGACGAAGGGTTTCCAATAATCGAATCTGTAATCCATGAAAGTCCAATCCGTTTTATTGGGGCATCTCACGAACCTCGTGCAAGATACCAAGAAGATACGAGTGGGACTCTCCAACGGCGATCTTCTTCACGGCAAAATGTCCTAGATGAGTAAGGGAGTCGGTGAATCCCCTTGGACACGATAGTTTTTGTATGCACACCCAGTGGATTACCATCCAATACGTGCTACGAATACTACGATTTAGCCGCGCTCGGGCAGAGACCAGGAAATTCCGTGCAAACCTGACACAGAAAAACGCTTCCATTGGCACCCATTCCCAGCCGATATTCTTCCTGGAAGAACGCCTTGAAGTATCCCTCGGCCATCGCCTCGCGCGGAAAGGTAGATGCTCTGTTCCCATTGCCAAGCGGTGGCGGACTTGACGGCCGAGAACTCTCGTTCGCAATCGCCAGCAACTGGAAATAATTGGATGCCCGGCTCTGCGAACCGCCTTCGCGACGCAAGTCCTCGCCGTCGTGCCCATCGTGCCCGAATCCAGGCGGAAGCGGTCGGTGGCAAAACGGACAGGGCGAATTCGGCCGGTCAGGTGCGTGCACGTTGGAGGACTTGTGAATCGACAAGGCATGCGACGTCGGGTTGTACAAGACGACTTGATTTGAGGCGTGCAGGATGGGCTGCCATTCGGGTTCCAGGGGTGCGAGCGCCACCAGGGCTTGGTTCGGGGAGGGAGGTGTGCTTTCCTCGTACATAGTGAGAGGTGTGAGGGTTTCCAAGGAACGCGGCGATTATAAGGTGCTGGAATAGAGGAAGTACTGCGGTTCGATCGCCGTACACGCAATTCGTCGCGTCAGAGAATCGTCGTCACAACGGCGTGGCCAGTCAATTTTGCACTGATCTAGTACCCACCAATCCCGCAATGTGTCCCAAGTTGGGTCAGGACTGTTAGATACAGACTCGACGTGGCCGAGGAGCGACCCTAAGCGAAAATTCGAAAAAGGAAATGGTGTGGATGAGCTCAGCCTCAGGCCAAAGGAGAACGTTCAACTTGAATGAGATGTTCAACTGTCTTGGAAATATTCGTCCCTGGTTGCTCTTTGTACCAGCCTTTCCCTTCCCTTCCTTCATTTTTCTACACTCCTTTGTCTCACCATTTTTCTGGTAACTGCTGTGGAACGCGCTTTATATCATGGCCATGGTAGAAAAGCGTCAAAATAACGGCCAAGGCGGTCAATCACAGTCGCAGACCCAGAGTGCTTTGCGATCTGGGCAAACAGTCACTCAGTCTCAGGCCTCGCAGACGGGTTCGCAAACGGGATCACAATCCGTCACTGCAGCCCCCTGCCTACCAACCCCCAGAACGCACCTGCAGGCACCCTCTCCGTGACCCAGCCGCTTCAGCAGTCGACGTTATATTACAAGATTGCTCCGAGCGTACCCATCACCTTTGCATGGGACTTTAGCTACATCATAGTCGCGCCAACACATCTCACCGTGTCGGCTGTTTGCGAAAACGGAAATACCTATCCAGTGGAGCTATTAACGGGATCATAGCCGGCAAGCGACGAGTGTCGTTTGGGACACCTATGCGTACCAGACGTCACACCCCAAACTCCCGCTGGCCCAAGCCAAGTACACGCTCAAAATCTGGAGAGATTATGGCCCGAATGCAGAACACGCGCCTGGTTTCCTTACTCCCAATAATGCCGTGCAATTCGCGCTCTACACACCACAAGGGTACACGCCTGTCGCCAGCGGTATGCTTGTCTTGCCCCGACTGTGTGGTAACGAATGACGATGACAGGGTAGACTTGCGCGGGGTGCTCCGGTGCGATCTCGCAATACGTTTCTCACCCCGATCCGTCGGGTTGATGGCCACGCTGCTCGTCGTATCCCCCTCGGGCTCCTTGAGTGGTTATGTGACGCAATCGCATGCATACACTCACATACCTAGTCTTGAAAGCTTGATCCGTGAACTTGAACCGCTAAATTGCCAACACCATTTGGTACCGTTGACATATGGGGCTAATTGTGAGAGCCTATGACGGACAATACAAGATTAGGAGATGAGAACAGCGATAAGCTTTAAGGCGGCCTTTCGTGTCCAATCCCACAGCAAACGGGGCAGTGTTATGAGCTGTATCAGTGTAAAATCAGTCGACCAAGAGTACACATCAACTTGTGGTTATGCACGTTCTTACTTTTCGGACGATCAATGCGATCATCCTGGGACGCCATATCATCGACAACCCGCTTGTATGCAGCCCAACTTCGTACCCATAACAACCCTCCCTTCTCAAACGGACCTGGATCCGTGTACTCTACTGGCTACCCCTCGGTATAGCATTTACCCACCAAAGACCGTCGAGGGAGAACCATGTAGGTTCGTAGTGCATTCCACTCGTTCCAATCCCTACCCGGTTTATCCCCTCCATCTCCTCATTCCCGTCAGCCAGCCGACACTCAATTCAGACACGTCCCGATGGGACGACATCGTCTTCTTTGATCGCTTCAGCGTTCATTCGGGCAGGTCCATCACAAAGGATGACATCGTATCGCTCAGGTACGCGTCTCATGGACGTATATCCGTTTTTACCAACTTCCTTTCAGGGACCCCGTCGACAGTCGGAAATGGTCGTCAAGCAGTCGTCGCCGTCGCAGCCGATGTCGTTCAAACGCTCCCGCCGTACCCAGACACCGGGGTGCTCGCCCGAGCCCCCAGAGGGCCATACATGGGTCGAGGGCGACGAGCCGTTCCATACCTTGGACAGCGGCACGTTTGGCTCGGTGCGTCACATCATCTATCATCTCCCATTCACGCCATCTCTGCAACTTTGGAAAACGGCATAGGTGCCCCTGGGGTTGGTGGATGCAAAATCAAGTTATATCGTCTGGCCCTTGCCCGGGTTGGTCCGTTAAAGCCTCCAGAAAGACCGGTCCCAAAAATGGGTGTCCCATGCGGGATTCTCAATGGCGCGATGCAATGGCAGCTTTCGAACGAGAGCGCAAAAGGCAGGAACATGTCACGGCAGCATCCGCCAAGAGCGACAAAGCCGCTGTTTCTTGACTATGTATGTGAAGCTAACGTTCGCGAGCGTTGTGTCTGACCAGCTGACAGATGTAGGTGACTTTCATCTGTTCGGAATACTTGTCTTACACGAGTATGATAGATGGAAGCCACTCGACGAACGACACTCTACTATCTCAAAGATGTCCAACAGCACCATGCAGCCTCCCGATAGTCCGGCGTTGCCCCGTTTCGAATCTGTTACCCACATGAGGCGCAAGCCTATCGCTGATCGACCACGTCGTACCAACGTCTCCTCCATACCCCGCAAACAGCATTCCTGCAGCAATATGGATCGCCTCGTCGGACAGCACTTGGTCACTCGTCGCCGTCTGACACGCGGCGAGAAAGGCGAGCCCACCACAAGGACGTGACAACGCGATGACGTCAGATAGTTTCAAGCGGCGGTCACCACGGGTGGCTGTGGCAAGGGTTCTTTGCTTCTTGTTCACCAGTCCTAGGTATTTTGTCTTCCAATGGTGCGCTTCTTCAACGTCTGAAAGCTGCCCATAGACGGGCGTTGCCATTAAATGTGGGCCCATCGCAGCTTGCTTCTGAAATGTCCCTTTCAGGAGGATCCTTGTGAATTCTCAACCACGTTTCCGCTGTCCGAGTGGCAATGGGGTTCGTCTTGAGGGACCTTCGTTGCCCTCTTCATTACTCAGGATGCATCGTACGACCGATGGCTTGCCGCCCCCCCCGTTCCCCGTGACTTTCGTACGTCAACCCAACCGCACGACGCACCCGACCCAAAGATCTTTCGGCCCGGTACTTCGTAATGGTACTCGGATTCTCAACACGACCAAAGAAAACTGATGTGTAACGTGCCGCGAGCCTCCAAACAGCTAGCTGCGAGGTTCTGCGACGCGGACCCGCGGCATATTCACATATAGCATGAGCCAAAACTTCCACTTGCGTTCTCTCCCTCCCCTTCCAGAGAGATGTCCTCCTCTCTGCGCAATTCTGGCCCTTCCGAGGGTACGACCGCGCCGCCGAAAAATTCTACGGACGATAGATTGTTATCTTCTCCCCATACAGTAGCAGACCCAGATATCCTCGAAGGCGGTATAGCGGCCTGGTGTACGGTATTCGGAGCGTAAGATTATATCAGTCGCTCGAGTCGACATATGCCCACCAGTTCTGACAGTTTTCTTGCCCAATTTTGTGGATTAGGGTGAGGGATGCATAATTGACGTTCATCTCCGCTACTTACACTCAAGCGTGTACACGAGTTCTTTTGGAGTATATCAAGGTGAGGTCACTTTTGAGTAGAGCACTTGCAATCGCCTGATCCCTGGAAATAATGATCAGCTTTCTATGCTCAACAGTACCTTCAAAATGAGAGCTCGTCAGCTGTCTCGTAAGTAAGATCGGCTCCCCCCTATCATGTTTTTGATCACGATATCATGCAGATGGATTGGAAGCTTGTATACATTTCTCGTGACTGCGGTGGGCCCACTGTGCGGCCCACTGTGCGACAATGGATATTTGTGAGGTTAGCACCAACCTATCATCATGGTGGATTCTTATCGTTGTCGCTAGCCACCATGTGTATATCGCCGGTGCTGTCCTCCAATCCCTCTCGATCTTCATGCTGTCCCTGGTACAGCCAGGACAATACTACCAGGTACGGCCCTCTGAAGACAAACTCTATTTTGAATAACGTTCGAACGTTGACTAGGTCTTGCTTGCTCAAGGCCTCGCATCTGGGATCGGCCAGGGACTAATGTACGTCCCAAGCTTTGCCATCCTCTCACACCACTTCAAGCGTCGGCGAACGACCATGATGTCCATCGTTGCCTCTGGCTCAGCGCTAGGTGGTGTCGTAAATACCATCATGTTGAACAAGTTGTTGAATGGTCCGATCGGATTCAAGATGGGCGTGCGGATCAATGCAACGTTTATCACTGTGTTGTTGTTCTTGTCCTGCATCCTCATGCGTACTCGGTATAGTGTCGTGCGTCAGGAGACAACGTCGGTCAATTTCTGGAAGGCGACGAAAAAGTGTTTCACAGAGATTCCATCGCTTTTGACGATCATCGGGTATGGCGTTTTCCCGACCTTTCCTTGACATCAGGATGCTCATGCGGCCACGCTCCTGTCCTAGGTTCACACTCTTCGAAGTCGCATACACATATCCCTTCTTTTATTTTCAGGTAGATGCTCTTAGACACGGACTCAGTGCCTCCTTTGCTTTCTACTCTGTGCGTCGTCGGTTCATGCATTACGATTCGGTTGGACTGACGGTAGGTCATGCAGCTGGTCGTCATCAATGTGGGCAGTTTCGTTGGTCGGTTCGCGGTTGGCGCCGTGCTCCCATTTGTCGGTGTCATCGACATAACGATCGTTACGACCATCGTATGCGCCGTCTTGATCATTGGCATGATCTGGCTCGACTCAGTGGCGAGTGTGGTAGTACTCGGGGTGTTGTACGGCGTGTTTGGGGGGATGAGTGCGTGTTGCGTTTGTGTGCGCCGACGCGAGCGATGCTTAGCTCTGGATCGCTATAGATGTTGCAATGATGGCACCCATGTTGGGGCTGACGTGTGAGCCTGCAGAGCTTGGGTTGGTCGTCTTCATCTTTCGTTGTGTTACTGTGTCTCTGACGTGCCACTGTGTGCCTTGTTGTCGCAGAGTGAGACTGGGCGTGGGTTTTGCGATTACAGGTATGTCGCTTTCATTCACTTGCTTTGCTTATTACTGACATTTGATTCGTTCGACGCAACGAAGGCATCGGTTGCTTAGTGGGTAAGTCGAGGTCAAGGCACCAGTGTTACGAGAGCGATGACCATGTGTTTGCTTGCTTGCTGCAGGCTCCCCGATCTGTGGTGCCCTTCTGACGGGCCGTTATCTCTGGTGGGCTCCTGCGCTCTTTTGTGGGGTACGTCCCTCTCAGATATTGAAGGTTAGTTGAGGTCGACGGCCGGTTTATTCTTTGGTACAGGCACTCGGATTGGGGGGTGGCATTTTGTTCATCGGTGTACGTTTCTCGTTCGCTCGAGCAGATGGCATTGAAGCGCGGGGATGTGTGGGTGTCGAGGGTGAGCGGGAGCGAGGAGAAAGAAACTGTAGTTGAAGTGTGACTGGCTCCAAAGTTTGGATATCCATCTCTTGACAAGAGGGATCTCTAACGAGTCAACGACGATAGACAAGGCTCGATGGATAAGTGCTTGTAGTGCAGCGTGCTTAGAGTTAGATTACGATGTTCCGGATCCGAGGGCGAGGCAACGAGCTCGAACAGATCCGAGACTCATGCCGAGCGGGAGCTTTCTTTGACACGACATTCCCATATCGCGTAACCCCCCTGTTCGTATGTCCTTGGCCTCTCTCCATCTCGACGCGAGACAACGACTAGCGAGACACCCTCGCCGTAATCCCAACACAAAGACAGCATCCACAACATTGATAGGTCGTCACAAAAACGCGTCACAAAACGGGACATATTGATGCCAATGTCGTGTAGAGGCGGACCCACCCTCAGGCGAGCGATCAGTACTCTCGGGGAAAAACAGGTACACCGTACACGAGTATTCATTCTAAACGGCGATATTTTCGGTAATATATGTACATATGTTACACCACGACAAACGGGGCAGTGTTATGAGCTGTATCAGTGTAAAGTTAGTCGACCAAAAAATACACTTCAACTTGTGGCCACGCACGGTCTCACTCTTATGATCAGACACTACATCACAAGGACAGCCCGCTCGTATGCGGCCCAACTTCCTACCCATAACAGCCCCCCCCTCCTCAAACGAGCGCTCCATGTACTCTACTGGCTACCCCTCGGTATAGCCTTTACCCACTACTGCTACACCGTAAAGACCGTCCGAGGGCGAAGCATGCAGGTCCGTGGTACATTCCACTCGTTCCAATCCCTTCCTAGTTCACCCCCCCCTCCATCTCCTCATTCCCGTCAGCCAGCCGACACTCAATCCAGACACGTCCCGATGGGACGACATCGTCTTCTTTGACCGCTTCAGCGTTCATTCGGGCAGGTCCATCACAAAGGGTGACGTCGTCTCGCTCAAGTACGCCTCTCGTGGACGTATATACGTTTTTACCGACCTCCTTTCAGGGACCCCGTCGACAGTCGGAAAATGATCGTCAAGCGGGTCGTCGCCGTCGCAGGCGACGTCGTCCAAACGCTCCCGCCGTATCCCGATACCGAGATGCTCGTCCCAGAGGGCCATATATGGGTCGAGGGTGACGAACCCTTTCGTACCTTGGATAGCAACACGTTTGGTCCGGTGCGTCGCGTCATCTATCATCTCATTCGTGCCCGTCTCTGCAGCTTTGGAAAACGGCACAGGTACCTCTGGGGTTGGTGGATGCAAAACTGAGTTATATCATCTGGCCCCTTGACCGGGTTGGTCCGTTGAAGCCTCCAGAAAGGCCAGTGTCAAAAATGGGTGTCCCGCGAGATTCTCAATGGCGCGACGCAATGGCAGCTTTCGAACGAGAGCGCAAAAGGCAGGCACGTGTCACGGCAGCATCTGCCAAGAGCGACGAAGCTACTATTTCCTGACTATGTATGTGAACCCACGGTCGCGAACGTTGTGTCCGACTAGCTGACAGATTCAGGTGACTTTCATCTGTTCGTGATGTCTAGCATTGTCTCTGTCCTATAAATGTACATGGCTCCTTTAGAAGATTTAGGACTCTTCACCAGAACCTCGTCCACTTGTCATCGCACTGGACTGGATACCCAATATCCTGTCAGCCTCGGGTGAGCCAGCAGGAGGTATATCTTTCCGGAGCGAGACAGCCACCGGCGAGACACCTTCGTTGTAAGCCAACGCAAAGATAACATCCATATCTATCATCGCAAAAATGCGTCAGAAAACGGGACAGCACCGATGTCGTGTAGAGCGCGCCGACGCACCCTCGAGCGAGCGACCAGCAGTCTCGGGGAAAAACAAGTACACGATGGGTATGATGAAGGCATTCAGGGCGGCGAAAACTGGAACGGGGGGTGAGGCCCATCACACATGAGCATGGATGAACTTTGGAGAACGTTACCAATATACGTCCCCCACGAGATGTTGTTGAAAGAAGGCCCCGTGACCATCACTACCACGAAATTGAAAATCCAGTTTGACGCTAAACGCATCCATCACTCCAGTGCAACAGTCCTTGAAGCTGACGGACGTACCCGTACTAAGTGCGTTGGCCGGCGCACGGATCCTCAGTCCTACAATTTCAGCAGGCTGTCAATAGCGATCATCGACTATATAAGTTCCAAATTCGCGAGCGCAAAACGTCAACGCACATATAACCACGTCATGCCCAGCCAACCAACAGCAAAGAAAGAATTGAAGACAAACAGCAACACGGAGGAAACGACCTGTGCCCCGCTACCTTTGACACTCCCAAGTACCGCGAGGAGCACCATTGTCAGACACTGTCCCACCGCGCCGAAGAGCATTAATTTTCGTCGACCGACACGATCGATCAAGAAAATCGCAATGAGAGAAGCAAGGAAATATTCCGTGCCATTTGCAGCAGCGATAACTCGTGATGTGACATCGGAAAGCCCGAGACGTTGGAACAATATTGTCTAAACAAGAACTGTGGTCAAGGGATGAATTGAAACCGACAAAATATCAGACTGACGGCGTAGCTGTGAAGAATTTGATGAGCCAAGAATGAATGAATAAAGTATTTCAAACCCACTAAGTGATCAAGTTGATTCCTGTAATCTGCTGGAAACACTGGTTGATGACCCCGAGAGAAGTCCGTCTGAAGTTCTGAGTACGACCACCGGTGAAGAGCTCTCTTAGCTGCGAGCGCGAGCGCCTAGCTTCCTTGTTAGCATAAAGGTGTCCAGACCCTTCTTCGATTTCTACAGCCTCGCGGATGGCATGATACGTCCTTTGAACCTCAGGATCACTGAACGGTTTATCGTCCAATGCTGAAATGACAGCTGCGGCCTCGGCATTGCGTCCATGTTTCATGAGCCTTGTTGCGCCGGTTCAGTATTGGCCACTAGTGCTGTCGAAGCACCTACCATCTCGGCGATTCTGGAAGCTGGAAACTTGTTACCTCTGAGTATCGACAGGGTCAGAATACATACGAAACCAATCCCAAAGACCATGACTAGGGCGAGAACGATCTGGAGTGCAATGGGGACCCGCCACTGGGCGGAAGATCCAGATGCCCAGTACCTAGAAGCTGTGAACCATGGCACTCTCCCATGAAATAGGACATACAACGCAAAGTCAACCCACTGCATGGAAGGATTGTTTAGCTTCTCACAAAACCGGCCAATAACGACCATCGCTCACATAACTGTATGCAATATAATCAGAGATCATCCAGAGAGCACTTTGAGGAAATGCCACGCACGATATCATGATACCAAACGTGATGAGACTGCCTTCGGTCATGATCAAGCTGCCTCTCTTGGAAGCAGGCGAACATTCCGCATGATAACTGGGTACAGTCGATGTCTGTACACAGTCAACACGCGTGCACGATGGATCGAAGAGTGTTCACTCACGTTGAGTCCGTTTCCGAGACCGGTGATGATACGCGCGACGACGAGCTGAGCATAGCTATACGACGTCGTTTGTAGAATTGCGCCGACGATCATGATACATCCCCCAACGACGATCGTCTTCCGACGACCCAGCCGATCTCCGAGCCACAGGTTGGACAGAGCACCAATCAAACACCCGATTTCCTGGAGGGGCCGTCGCCGCGTGAGCGTGATGCCACAAGCGAATATCGACATACATAGATGGCAACCACAAAACTCTGCAGCGTCGCGTGATTTGGATGGCTCGCATCCACAACCACTTGGGGAAAGACCTTTTCAAACTATGTACCTTTCACGTCAGCACGATGGGAAGCGAGGAGAAACCTTGCGGCGAACCTGACCGGCCGTCAACAATGCGGACATAACGCCTTGATCATACCTATACCGATCCAATAAGTTCAAGAATACGGTATGGGTCCATATTTCCAATCAGAGGCATACCCAAAGAGCGTGAACCCAGTCCCTGCGACAAACGCCAACGAGGCCGTTAATGTCGTGCCACGTAAAGACAAAGCATGTCTCTCTACATCCTCATCGCAAAGTCCAGGATCCGATCGTGGATGCTCTATCCGAGTCTTTTCATTTGGATCTGGATACACCTTTAAAGCAGACATGCGCCCAGCAACTTATTCGGTGGGTGTGCAGGAAGAATGGGGCCGTTTACTCACAACCTGCCGTGCTTCTAGCGAGTCGTTTCTAGATATAGTGGCTATCAAACGCTCGGTAGAACCCGTTCGCCGGGTTCAAGAAGAAGCCGGGTCGCAGGAGGTGTATGTCACCTGGTGATGATGATCGGGTCAAAGACATCTTCTGTGGAGTAGAGAGAATTTTTAGAGTAGCGCCATGGGAACGTTTACGTAGGGAAGAACCATGATCAAGTTATCAAGTACTCACTTGACACTGTGGCGGGGGGGCGCCTGCGGCAGACCCTCCGCAGGCATATAATACAATAGCCTTTGTGTAATATATACCCCCCTTGCCTCCGCCGAAACAAAGACTATAACTTTTTTTGAGCTGCTTCTCGATGCAAGAAGGGAAGGCATTGTAATTAAGCACTTCTAGCTCAGAGTCCGGACTTGGAATGTTGTAAGGCTGATAAACCGAGCCACGGATCAGTGGGAACGAGCATAATGTGAGAGTGTTTCGTTGGGGGAGAAGAAGTCGTTAAACCACGGACAAGTGCGCCGTACTACATACATCTGACCCCTTGGATTTGCAAGGTTCATACTGTCTGTCGTAATTAGAGGTAAACAACGCCTGGGCCGACATGTCCTTCGCCGAATTAAAGTCCAAGAGGCAACCCAAAAGCTCAAAATCGTATGTATCTGTGCTGAGTGGTCCTGTCGCGTCGGTGCCCACAAAGTCTTCACCCCAAGCTCCAACTTTCGCTGTTCGAGATAATGTAGTGGTGCACACCGAGGGTCTTTATCCACAGCTCCCTCCTTCGCTCGAAATCAGAAAGACGGATCGTACTGGGAGGGGTTTGTGGACACGGCAACCTTTCAAACCTGGTATGGCGATCTTCAGATGCTTTCACAGGTGAACTTGTTGATATATTGTTTTCTATTTCAATGCAGGGTCCACCATCCTGTCTATAGAACCCCATGTGCTTGTCCTCTCCAACCGGTACCTCTATTCACATTGTTCTTCCTGCGCGAATGCCACTTCGACGTCTCCCCTCATGCGGTGCTCCGGCTGTGGGACGCTAAGGTACTGCAACAGTGTAGGTCATTGAGCACCCGTGTCGATGCAACTTATTCACCCTGAACAGAGCTGTCAAAAGGCAGATTGGAGATTGCACAAACCCGAGTGTAGTGCGCTCCAGAGCTGGGCCAAGACAGCACCATCCACTGCGCTGGGTGTTCCTAATGATGCGGTCCGGTGTTTGGGCCGCATTTTATGGCAGATGAGATCGAGGGGTCTGAATAGCGGATGGGTTAGTCACTCCGTACCCATATCCACCATCCACCCGATCATTTATGTGCATTTCCAGTCAAAAGAAATACAGGGAATGCAATCTCGTAAGTGTCCTATGCTACCAGTGTTTTTTTCCCGTTGTTGACGCAAGTTATGTCCTAGATCAAGTAGCATCGGAGCAGTCTGCCTCCGTCGAGGCTCATACACACCTGGCGCACTCGGTGGTCAGATACCTCGGTATGACAGCACCCTCTGACCTCGAAGAATATGGCATCATGTCTACAGGCGGGCTTGTCAGCGTGATCTCGAGGGTGAGAGTTGAACAGGTCTCCCATTCTTCTTCTACTCATCCGGTCTGTGCCCTAGTTTATTACGAACACGTTCGCCCTGACCTCACCCTCACTCACACCGATTGGTGCCACTGTGTCGCCGCTTGTCGCATTCACGAACCACTCGTGCCTTCCAAATGCAGTGATTGTGTTCCCTCGTGACGGTAAAAGAGATGCGAAAGAACCGGTTATGAGCCTCATCGCTTTGCGTGATATTGAGGCGGGGGAAGAAGTATGCTGCACCCACGTCTAGACTTTCGAAAAGCGCTCAGTTTTCCTCTTACCCTAGGTGCTGATAGCCTATATCGACACAACCTTGCCAAAGGTGCAAAGACAAAAAGCACTCACCGAAACCTACAACTTCACGTGTCAGTGCGCGCTGTGCAAGCAAACCACCACCGTCATCGACCCGCGGGAAGCCGTTTTGTGTCCCAAGTCGTGCGGCGGTATCTGTCCTATCCCAAATGAGGGTAAGTAGATGTTAACGATGACTTGACCACATCTTCTGACCCAGAACGATAGACAGCCCGGTTTCCCAGTGTCCGAAATGCAAAGCTGCAATCACTGATCCTCATGCTGTCATCGATGCAGTTCGCATCGGACAAGAAGCACTGGATAAGGCGGCGCGTCTCCAATCGAGCGGTATGTCCCCTATTTGGACATTTCTGTCATCCATCTGACCTGTGACGTTGATCACTGCGTAGATGACGACAAGGCGAAGCAATTAACCACACAAATGATTCCGATTCTGGTCTCCGCGGGTTTGCCACCCTCATCTCATCCCCTCCTCGGGCTATTAAGGCTATATCAGTCGTTACTACTCACTTCGTTCTCCGACCGGATCTCACAGGAACTGCTGGACGAGACCATACGTATCGCCGCCAAGCAGGTCGCGGGTTTATCTGCCGTACTTGACGAAGGACATCCGGTACGTGGCGTTGCGCTCGCCGAGCTGGGCAAATTGCTCGCCGTCGATGAACCATCGCCATCGCCGCCGTCTCAGACAACGTCCTTTCCCCCCAGTGGTCCGACGAGACTCAAGATCGCGTACGAAACGCTGTTGAGAGCAAGGAACGAGTTGTTGGTGGGGTTCGGTCGGGAGAGTGAAGGTGGTGAAGTGGGTCGGGAGGTGAGGGAGAGTATCGTGGGGTTGGAGAAGGAACTGGGGGTATGGACTACTGGCATACGGAATACGTTGGAGGATACTCGGGTGAGTGCGAGCGGTAAGACCTGAGGATGGGTTTCTTGTTCCCGCCTGGCATGTGCGTGGTTATTCTGTGGACTAGCACTTTGGCAAGTTGCAGCGGGTAATCCGATTGGTTGTATTTCCTCTGTCTGTGCACGGTATTGATATGTATGTCTGCAGGTCTGCCTTGCGATAAAAGAAAGACAGTGAACGTGGAGTCATTCTATAGAGTAGCAACAGAGTGTATGGGCCGCAGCAGCAAAAATTGTCTCTCTGGCGGGGAGTCGAACCCCGCTCTCCCGCGATCGAAGTGATAACACTTGACAGGCGGGTGTACTGTCCGATATACTACCAGAGACATGTTACTCTGTACATGAAACGAGTTTTATACCATCATGGGATCAAGCACTAAAACAGAATTGACTGTTTTATTTTGTTGTTACAACATTTGTATGTGAAGCCATAGCCAATGTGACAAGTTGTTCGAGACAACCAAGGTGCCTCCCCCCCGTCACGGCGGGAGACTGAGACAGGCGGTGCGGCAAAAACTTCTCGGAAAGGGACAACCGCTAAACTTCACATCACGGCATGCGGTCAACATGATAGCAGTCAGCAGACTCGACCTCACCTGCGCCGTGTGTGCGAAGAGTATTTAAAGCTGCCATCCACATCCACATTCGCGATCCTGATTCTCTTCATTTCCACCGTTTGTCCTCTCAGGCTACCACTATACCAACGCTCGCTGTAGACCTGCGTTGATTCCCCTCGTCCTCATGTTGTTTTCTTATCTGGCCCACCGGCGAGCCTGGTAAGGAACTTGCTTATCACCATCCTCATTTTGGTTCAACCGCCTTGTCTCCGTCGCAGCAATGACAAACGTTGCGAGCGTGCTGAGAGGATCGCATCCCTTCCAGAGGTGTACCACCAACCCTTGACGCCCCAAGACAAAGACATCCTCTCCCGCCCCATCTCCGCCATCGTGTCTAGCGTTCAGACCGCCTCACTCAACCCATCCGATGTCCTCACAGCGTACGCCAAGCGTGCCTTGCAAGCGCACGCCCAAACCAACTGTCTCACCGAGATCATGATCGAGTCAGCTGAGGGATGGGCTCGTAGCGCAATACGTTCCGGTCCGCTCGCTGGCGTGCCCGTGTCTCTCAAGGATATGGTCGCCGTCAAGGGTTACGATTCGTCCATGGGGTACTCGGCGATGACGGGTAAACCCATGTCGTACGACGGTGCCTTCGTGAGGCTCCTGCGACATGCAGGCGCGATCCCGTTTGTCAAGACAAACGTACCCCTGACGATGCTCTCGTTCGAAGCCACGAACGATGTCTTTGGTACGACAGAGAACCCTCACAAGAAGGGGTACACTCCGGGTGGCTCCTCGGGCGGCGAAAGTGCACTTCTCGCTCTGGGTGGTTCCAGGATTGGCGTGGGCACGGATGTGGCTGGTAGCGTTCGAGCGCCGTCGCATTATTCAGGGGTATATGCGATCAAGGCAAGCATGCATAGGTTCATAAAGACCGGGAGCGCCACAACCATACCTGGGCAAGAGGGGATACCAGCTACACACAGTCCCATGGCGAAAACACTCGAAGATCTCGAGACATTTTGGCGTGCCGTATTCCAGATGAACCCATGGGAATATGATCATTCCGTGAGCATTCTCATTACCTTTTCCCCCGTTAGATACATATCATGTCGCAGGTTCTCAACATTCCGTGGAGGGAGGTGAAACTGCCCGTCGATAGACCTCTTAGGTGGGGTGTACTGTGGGAGGATGGTGCGTGTTTATCCCAGTCGGACACTCGGAGAACTAAGCAGGATGTAGGCGTTGTCGTTCCCTCACCTGCGTGTCTGCGGGCGCTCAAAACGGTGACTGAAGTGTTACAGAAGAATGGTCATGAAATTGTTACCTTGTAAGAATGACTCTTCTCTGGGTACACCTCTCTAACATCGTGCCAGGAACCCGCCCAGCCCATATGAGGGCCTTCAGATCGCCTCTCAGCTTCTGCTGGCTGACGGCGGAAAGACTGCGGCGAAACCGTTCCGGTCGTTCGAGACAAATGACGCAGGAATGATTCCAGCGTTTCGTGCCCTCTGGCTGCCGCGTTTCATGACGAGAATCTATGCTTGGTATCTGAGATATATCCGCCGCGACCCCATCTATGCTGGTCTTGTAGACAACTTTTACGAGAAGAACGTCCAAGAGTATTATGCACTCGTAGCGAAACGTGAGGACTACCGTGCACGGTGGTTCAGAGTCTGGCGTGACACCCGGGTAGAAGGCGCACTGGGAGACAAGGGTGTCGATTTCATCCTCACGGTACCGAATGGATTGCCAGCCGTGCCGCATCGGGGGATGCGTCACGGATGGAAAGCGTGTGGCTATACTTTCCTGTTCAATCTGGTAGGTAGTGACGAAGCGAAATGGCTGGCGCTCTTCTGATCCGTTCATCGTTGCCATAGCTCGATTACAGTGCGGGGGTGATGCCTATTACCCATGTCAAGAGTACTGACATCGTTCCACGCTCTTTCCGAGCCCGTAACGCCATCGAACGGGAAAACTATCGCATGTACGATGCGACTGCGATGGAGGGTCTTCCGGTGGGCATTCAGGTCGTCGGCAAACGTCTAGATGAGGAGCGCGTGCTGGAAGGCATGAAGTTGGTCGAGAAGTTGATGAAAGCTGCTGGCTTGGCCTATACCGGGATACCTCTGTAATGCATAGTGTGTGTACGCCTGGTGTATGTATATTACAATACACGTGGAATCATGGATGGGGGGGGGCAGAAGAGCATGTTATTAACAGCGCTAATAGCGCTAATCTATGACGCTTATCGCTTGCGACTGCTGACTAAGCCAGCCAAAGCCAGCTCCTAACCAAAAGCCCCGCAAGAACGATGGGTAGCCACCTCTCCCAGCGGGTGGTTTAGCTATCGAGTTCTTCACGTTTGGAGACGAGCCATCTCATTTGACGAAAGGGGTTTATAGCAGCGTCGGCTGTGTAGTTGCGCGTCTCACTGTGGGTGTCAGTCCTGACCACAGTGCTGGACCCGGGTTTCAAGTTCAGAGCCTGGGATCAACCAGGGATCCACCATTGTTTCTTGGTCAGTCACCGTAAGCAATAAGCATGACTGTGACATCGGACTGACTTCAAGTTCCCGCGTTCTAGGCAAGTGCAAAGGTGCCACGATGAACGGCTTCGAGTCACCCTAGCCCCATAGGTACAGGTACGAGGGGCACCAGCATGAGCCCATTAGATATCGCTGGCTGCGAGCACGACTCTCGAGATTTCAGCCCACCAACTCGTTTCCCCCCCAAGATCCTCGTTCAAGTCATCCATCCTTTGCCTCACTTTTCCCTCATATCCACCACACCCCAACCATGCCTGACCCCGTATCCGCATTGGAGCTCGCCCTTAAGCATCCTAAAGAATTTTCTGAGGAGATCTTCAACAACCTCTACGTAGACGAGTTCAAATTCGGCCCAGGAAAGAGCGGAAAGATTGGTTTGAACATGATCTCCCAGTATGTCGTCGTGCCCGCGCACACCACTGTCTTGTTGCAGCCCGAAGCACCAGGGAACGAGCTGGCCATTCACCTCAACTGTATGGTCACGTTTTCCGCCTTGCAGTCTCAGACCAACACCATCACTATTCGCGCGGAGCAGTTCCACATCACTGCGCGCTCCCTTGCGACCCAGAGGCTTATCGATTCTACTGTTCCATCGGCGATTACGGCCGGTACCAGTATCCACATCAATGTCAACACAGAGTGGGGGCGAGCGGCAAACCTGAGGGCTTTGGCTCAGGAGGTTGGGATTAACGCAGATCAGACACTTAAGACAGAGGTGGAGTCGAGGCAGGGATACAGTAATGCGTATATGCGGGTTTTGGTGGGGATGTTTAAGGAGAAGGTGACGCAGCGCATTCACCAGTCTATCGGAGGAAATGTGGTGGTCAAGTGGGAGGGAGACAAGACCTTCGAATTCCCTCCGGCCCGGGAGTGATCATGTTATCTTCTCACTCGCATTCAAAGCACGTCTTGTTCGTTTCTGCTTGTCGCCTTTATTGTACTATTTTTCTTCGGTGGCCCGGAAATGTATGTATTCGATACTTCATAGTATGCTTCTGAGTTAGGGCACCTGTACGCGGTTTGAACGCTATTTTTGTGATTATAACGTGAATGCTTGTATGCATGGTGGGAATTAACGATCCCAATGTTTGCGTGAGGGACCATCCACTATAATGTACCTACTAACCTCGTGCGCGTGGCGGTCTGTTGCAGTCCCACGCATATAACGGCGAGCGACATGCAGATCGTAGCTTGGAGCCTTGAGCAAGCACGTTATTATCGACAACGTGGTCCGGTACAGCGCCCCGGTCGGGGATAGGTCGATAACCGTCTGGGGCCGCCTCCCAAGCTCAACCTGAGCGCTGCATGGTGGGCGATACAGCTGTATACTAGCTACGAATGGGAGAGCATCACCGCCAGAAGTGAGACACCGGGGTGCAAACGAGATCGGGTGGCGCCGGACCGAGTCGCCACCGCTGAATGGGTGGGTTGTGTGAGCTCTGGATCGAAGCATGACTGTGACACCGGACTGACTTCAAGTTCCCGCATTCTAGGCAAGTGCAAAGGCGTCACGATGAACAGCTTCACGCTAGCCCCATAGGTGCAGGCACGAGGGGCGCCAGCATAAGCCCATTAAATATCGCTGGCTGCGAGCGCGACTCTCGAGATTTCAGCCCACCAACTCGTTTCCCCCCCAAGATCCTCGTTCAAGTCATCCATCCTTTGCCTCACTTTTCCCTCATATCCACTACACTCCAACCATGCCTGACCTCAGATCCGCATTGGAGCTCGCCCAAAAGAATCCTAAAGAATTTTCTGAGGAGATCTTCAACGGCCTCTACGTAGACGAGTTCAAATTCGGCCCAGGAACGAGCGGAAATCTTGGTTTGAACATGATCTCCCAGTATATCGTCACGCCCGCGCACACCAAGCCTGGCGGGTTGCAGCCCCACTCACCAGGGAACGAGCTGGCCATTCACCTCAACTGTTTGGTCAAGACTTCCGCCTTGCAGTCTCAGAACAACACCATCACTATTCACGCGCAGCAGTTCCACATCACTGCGCGCTCCCTTGCGACCCAGAAGAAGATCGATGCTCATGGTCCATCGGCCATTACAGCCGATAACAGTATCCACATGAATGTCAACACAGGGTGGGGGCGAGCGGAAAACCTGAGGGCTTTGGCTCAGGAGGTTGGGATTAACGAAGATCAGACACTTCACGCAGAGGTGCACTCGAAGCAGGGATACAATAATGCGTATATGCGGTGCTTGGTGAAGATGTTTAAGGAGAAGGTGACGCTGCGCATTCACCAGTTTCTCGGAGGAGATGTGGTGGTCAAGTGGGAGGGAGACAAGACCTTCGAATTCCCTACGGAGTGATCATGTTATCTTTTCACTCACATTCAAAGCACGTCTTGTTCGTTTCTGCTTGTCGCCTTTATTGTACCATTTTTCGTCGGTGGCCCGGAAATGTATGTATTCGATACTTCATAGTATGCTTCTGAGTCAGGGCACTTGTACGCGGTTTGAACGCTATTTTTGTGATTATAAAGTGAATGCTTGTATGCATGGTGGGAATTAACGATCCCAATGTTTGTGTGAGGGACCATCCACTATAATGTACCTACTAACCTTGTGTGCGTGGCGGTCTGTTGCAGTCCCACGCATATAACGGCGAGCGACATGCAGATCGTAGCTTGGAGCCCTGAGCAAGCACGTTATTATCGACAACGTGGTCCGGTACAGCGCCCCGGTCGGGGATAGGTCGATAACCCCTTGATGCCACAGTACCGGAGACACCGTCTGGGGCCGCCTCCCAAGCTCAACCTGAGCGCTGCATGGTGGGCGATACAGCTGCATACTAGCTACGAATGGGAGAGCATCACCGCCAGAAGTGAGACCGGCGGGGTGCAAACGAGATCGGGTGTGCTGGACTGAGTCGCCACCGCTGAATGGGTGGGTTGTGTACATGAGCTCTGGACCGCTGAACGAAGGCGACGATATAACGTGATCGGAGCATGGCAGAGTAACGGCGGCGGTGGATCATGATGGGGAGCTGCGGAAGGGCAGAAGGAAAGTTGAAGCCTGAGCTTGAAGCTTTGATGGCCGGGCAAGTGAGTCAAGACCGCTCATCGCATACGTAGCGGGAGCCACGCGAACGAGGGTCTACAATTTTACCGTGAGTGTTTCTGCCAGACCGCCGGTGTGTGTGCCCGAGTTACATACTCATCGCCACAAGGTCGCACTTCGTTTTCATCCTCAGTACTTCGACCTGTGGCAGACTTTTTTTGTTGAAACATGCGCCCCTACTCGGACTAGGCCCGTTTTATGGCAGATTCGTCACAGTCGCTGACGAGAGTCGGAATTGCCACCCAAGAGGATTCCGCACAACAATTTCTTGGAAAATTTCCTCTCGCCACACACGCCCCTCAGACACTACTACACCTTCTCTGGTATCAATTCAAAGCGAATATGTAATACTTTGCGCATGTCATTGGATCTATCGCGAACAGGTTCTGATAAATGCCTATCGAGTATCTATTCCGCCAATGAAGAGACCGCGCCGAACCGTTGTAAGTTTTTTTCGAGATAAAGCATAAACGTCATGATCCAGCTGACGCCGTCACGCGACTCGATCAGGAGACGTGGAGCTTGGCTAGGCGCACCGCGAACGATATTGCACGTTCTTGTCCGCTGGGCGTGCGACGTCCAGCTATCGCATTCGGTGTGATCCTCTTGGACGCCGCGCGCGTGTGTACCTAGCACAAACTTCATCTGCATCAGTAGGATCTTCGGGGGTCCTGCTCTCTTGCGCTCCACAGGCGATATCGCATGTTGTGTCCGTTGGGCGTCGTGTGACGTCCAACTATCGCATTCGATCTGATCCCTTGCGCGCGTGCAGTGACATCAGGGCGTTTTTGACTCTACAGGCAATATCGCATGTCGCGTCGTCGACGTCCAATTATCGCATTCGACGTGATCGATTGGTCTGTTTCGAAAAGATGTCAAGCTTGCCGCTATCTCGACATCGGAACAACATAGACCGCTTGACTATTGAATCCGTGGGGCTTTATCCACAATCCGATCGACACGATAGACGTACACGCACAAAAGGCGTGTCTGTGCCAGATCTCAATTCGCGCATAGTTACATTTAGCCGCAAGACATTTTAGACAGCGCGGCGCTGAACACCCCCAGCTCGTGGATCTCGTCTAATCCAATGATCAATCGTGGTTGCAAGGTTTCTGTAAAGCCGCTATCAGATAATTTCCATAGACACGAAAAAAAAAATCAGCACGTCCAAACCAGTTTTCCAACGGTGGAGATCCTCTATGTAGCGGGAATTAATGATCCCTGTCAGCTTGCAAAAAGTGCCGCGTCTACCACAAGGTACCCATTAGCCTCGTACGCGTGGGGCAGTATGTGGCAGTCCCACGAATATGACGGCGAGAGGCATGTAGACCGTAGCTTGGAGCGGGCCTGGAGCGAGCATATCTGATTATCGACAACGTGACCCGGTATCATTAGCGCCCTGGTCGGGGATAGGTCGATAACCCTAGATGTATAATGTGGCAGACACCGTCTTGAGCGCTGCTTGGTGGGCGATAATGAACAGAAATTCTGGGCGTGTGTTTGATTATTGATAGTGGCGTTTCAAAGTTCATGTGACCGACCGTTATCATCCAAATCCAAAACATACACAGATCAGGCATATCTCCCCTTGTACCATTATTGATGGCAGGTACTGTCCTGAATAGCCCCGCATGCGCAAAGGGTCAAGGGGTAACGAAGGATAAAAATATTTAGCGACCTGGCGTTACGAGAAAACCGAGTGGGAATAAGGCGGGTTTTGTATCCCCCGGATCAGCGATGCCATCTTAGGTGGGGCTAAAACATTCCAAAGGTACCTCATGCTACCCGTGAAACGTGTCAGACGAATCGAGATTCCAAACTCAATTGCAATATTAATCCTCGTACATGGTGCTTGGTTTACTGAAACGTTTATTCGGGGGGCATTAGGTGTTGAACGTTCATCCAAAGTACATGGCACGCGAAAAGAAATGCTCACAACACAAAATCACACCAGCCAAACTATAAGCAGGGCAAGTTTGTAAGTCGGGTGACCCAACATGTAGAAGGCCGAGCATTGAAGGGGGAGAGAAAAGAAGGAGAAGGAAGCACTGTGGGTATCCATGTCGCGGTCGTCGTCAAGTAGCCACGAGTGTTACGAGACCACCGCGCGCCTGTATTGATTGTGGATCGCGATGCAGCGGCACCGTATCCAACCAGATTTTATTCACCAACGACTGCTTCTTCTTCCCCACCCTCCCTTATTTCATCCCCGTCAAGCCCGCCAACCTCATCGGTGATATCGCTTTCACTCTCCGGTGGAATCGGTTCTGATGGCGGTGGTTCATTTAATTCGAGCAGGGGCTCAGGCGAGGGGAGCAACTCGGGTTCTGCATGTAGCTCCGTACCCTTCGGTTCTTTGTCGCTGGACGACGGGATAGGATCGTCGTTCTTACTGGCGGACTCTGCAACGCTCTCTTCTAGTCCGGGTAGGATTTGTGTCGATTCAGTCAATGTGGAGGATTCATCGACGGGCACGTTTTCTTCGGGTCCATCTATCACTTGAATGGGCTCTTCAGGACCCAATTCGATAGCTGGGGCGTCAGGTGATCCCTGTGGTAATGACCCCGATGGTGCATCATCGAGAGTGGCTTCGTTCGGCGTAGCTACACCAGAAGTGTCTTCAAGGGAGATGAGTGACAGCTCTTCCACCGGTGGGGATAGTGGACCAGCGAGAGTCGACTCCGAACGAGCATCGCCAATATCTTCATCGTCAAGATCTTCTGTTCTTGTCTGAAGGTCAGGCCAGGACTGCTCCGAAACTAATGATCGGGCTTCGGCTACTGGTGAAGTGCCGAGCAAGCGATCGTTAGTGGAACTTGCGCCATCTTCGCTCTTGGACAGTTCCTCCGCCACACTATAAGCTTCGCTAAACACCATCGTATCCGTGCGGCTGCGGCCAAGTCTCCGAGGGCTATCTGTCCCGAATTGATTGACGGCATCCACTGCCCTTGGACGACTGGTGGAAACTTGATCCATGTCAGATACCGTGTCTGTTGCAAGTATGTCATTTTGAAGATTTGGTGTCGGATGGACCGCAGCAGAGAATAAACGAGGGGGCTCCACTTCCTCGTTGTGACCCTTGTCATCGGGATGGATGGCACTTTCAGGAATGACGAGGAACTCCGGGGGCACCAAATCAAATTGATTAGTGAGTTTGAGGAAGCGGGCATAGAGCGATGATTCCGCTTCGGCTTGCTCAAAGGCCTCCCGATGGTGAAAATAGGCATGAGCAAAAATTCTGCCGAGACGCCGAGCAAGAGAAGAGAAGTGCCTGTGTGAAGTCTGTGGAATTGAGAGCCTGATGAGTGCAAGAAGTTCATATCAAAAATGATCAGTAGGGAGAAAAGGTGGATCGGAAGCGGGCTAAATATATACCTGGAAGGGAAAGCTCTTGGAGAGTTCAAGAGAGCAGTTGCGCTATCGACAGTATGGAGGATGTAATCAATTGCACAGCATTGCTTTATATCATACGCGTCAGAATGCAATGGGGTTTTGCTGAATCGGTTAAATGCGGACCTCCATACCGCCGTCATTACCGTGCGCAACACACAGATATAGCCACTCTCCCGCCTTCATTTGAGGACACGAACTCCTCGTGCATTCTTGCTGGAGCATCGTAATCAGAGGGTGCGAGAGGTCTTGGGCAAGACGGCTGTAGGGAACTTTGGATGAATACGGAAAGGACACGTATCCAGTTACTTGACCTGACGGACCGTAATTGTTCATATACCCAACAGGCACTGTCGACGGAGATGTCACTCTTGCGGTCGCCGTCTTCGGATTTTTTGACGTCAGTCTCTGGAGAGTCTAGGGTTTCGTCCTGGTCCTTTGGGGCGAGTCTTCCGGGGAGAGAAACGATTGCGTCGACGTCGTGAACGTCGAGCCGGATAAGAAGGGAGATGTACTCCTGGAGCTGGAAGGCGCTGTCAAGGGAGGAGATGGGAGGGAGGGATTTTACTGGGTAGAACGAGGATACACGTGATCCACGGTAGGGACGTTGGAGGACGGACGTGGCCATCGTCGTTGGCGGTGAGCGGCTCTGTCGACGGGATTTTGAGGGCCCCAAAGGGTAAAGTCAACATCACGTGGGTGTAGTTCCAAAAGGGGAAGGAAACGAATCGGGCACGTCACACAGTTCAAGTCCGATGGGAGATCTCTATATTTTCATTTTTATTTTTATTTTTCGTCCGATCCATTTCCAAGACTTTGCTTATCTCGTATGTGGCTCTCTAACCGACTCTTATATTAGACTCTCATTCTCTCATACCCTACCGCTCCTTTGCGCGTCTCTCCTTCACCATGTCCGACCATCTCCACGAGTCCAAAGTCGACTCCGATCTCGAGAAGGACTTCGCCTCCTCCCATGGCGCCAGCGAGCATTGCCCTGCTCCCGCACAGGGCTTTCGCTGGGGTGTGGAAGCTCGGGGTGCGTCAAAATTTGCTTTCCCCGCAGTCCGACCTCTCTCACACCCCGCCCATAGGGACCGTCCCTGTACCTTATGAAGATCGCAGGGACACCCAGTTTTATAAGGTGTTCTTCGTCTGGTTCTCCATGAACTTCAACATTCTCTCGTGCGTAGCACGTTCTGCCCTTGGGTCACCCCATCTGACTTTTTCCCAGGTTTTCAACCGGAACACTTGGACCGATTGTCTTCGGCCTCGGTCTTCGCGACTCTTGTCTAGTAATTTTATTCTTTAATCTCATTGCGAATCTGCTCCCTGCATATCTGTGAGCTTCTTCCTCTCTCTCTCTCATTCAACTGCCAATTCGTCCAGAAATACGTGGGGTCCGAAAACTGGCATGAGACAGATGATTGTATCTCGCTACAGCTTTGGGTCCGTCGTCGTCCGCCCAATTCACGTCAAGTGCCCTGATCATTCTCAGATATTACGGTGTTATTTTTCCCACTATTCTCAACCTCGTCGGTCTGTGTGGTTTCAACATTCTCAATTGTATCCTTGGAGGACAAGCTCTCGCGAGTGTTTCTAATAATAACATGTCGTGGACGTAAGTTGCTCTTTTTTCATTTTCGTTTCCACTCTACTCACTGTCGCGTTCCTGAGCGCAGGGTTGGAATCGTCATTATTGCGGTGCTTTCCATGATTGTATGTCCTTTTTCGTGGATTCTTTCGCTTGTGGTACCGAGCACGTAATAGATCTCCTTCATGGGGTACAAAGTTCTCAACTGGTACGAGCGTCTTTCATGGCCACCAGTTCTCCTCGCTTTCCTCGTCGCCCTCGGTGTCGGAGGGAAGCACCTCTACAACGTCCAACCAGTTGCCCCTGCCCCTGCATCCGCAGTCCTTTCCTTCGCTGCCACAATCTCAGGTTTCGTCATCACATTCTCTGCGATGGCGTCCGATTTCACAATGTATTACGACCCAACCGTGCCGAGGTAAGCGCCTTTCCCAAGTTCGTTCCACTTGACCTGAATGACACATGACAGTCGTCGGATTTTCTGGTATTCCTATCTCGGGTACATAATACCGATCGTACGTTCTGGAATCGTATTATCCGTAACTGAACCTAATTTGAAAACCTTGTTAGGTTCTATTGGAGTGCCTTGGCGCGGCGGTCGTTTTAGCTGCACCCAGTGTTGACAGCTGGGACGCAGGTTATGGTGTGGAGGGCAACATTGGTGGTCTGTTAGACGCCATGCTGAGCCCCGTTGGCAACTTTGGGAAATTCTTGACGGTGATGCTCAGTCTCAGCGTGACGGCGAATATTGCCTGCACCCTTTATTCCATGTGCTTTAACTTCCAGGTGCTCATACCTAGGCTTGCGAGTGTTCCCAGATATGTATTCTCGATTGTGGGTACGGCAATGTGTGTCCCCTCGGTCATTCTCTGAGCGAACTTGCTGCTGACTGTTCATGCTTTTCGCCTCGTTCGTAATCTCCGCAGTGCACTACCGCTGTCGATTGTCGGCGCCCACAAGTTCTATGCAACGCTGACGGACTTCCTTAGTCTGATCGGCTACTGGGCGAGCGCGTACGGTGGCATCCTCCTGGTTGAACACTTTTATTTCCGGGGAGGCGACTTCAGAACTTATAATCAGGCTGATTGGAATGTTGCCAAGCGTCTGCCATGGGGAGCAGCTGCCGTGACCGCGGGGGTGTTTGCATTTGCCCTTGTCATTCCGTGCATGGACCAAGTATGGTTCGCGGGTCCGATTGGTTCGAAAGCAGGTGATATTGGGTTCGAAGTTGCGTTCCCCCTCGCCTCTCTACTCTACGTCCCTCTCCGCACATTGGAACGCCGGTATCAGAATATGAGCTAAATACCCTTTGGAAATTGCATGTAGTATAAACGTCTGATTTATTTACGATTCACCCTCCGCTTGCACCTGACGGTCGTCGTGTTTATACATTGGCCGGGGTTCGATCAAAGCACACGATCGCATTCTACATGGTACTTTTTTTGGTTACATGTCTTTGTTTCGGTTGAGTTGTGGTACATGTTTCTACTTAGATTATACTCTCGCGTTAACACTAGCTAGTTTGACGATGGTAGTAATCGCCTGACACTATGAAGTGAAACGATCCCAGAATTTGGGTACGGATGGGCGTGGGTCCCATCCTTTCTTCGTACCCGTATTAGGAATCGAGCATGTTCACATTGTCCACTTACGCCGAGGTGGCCGGCGTGCACGCTCCACCACGCATGTATCAAGTCAATCTATCGTTTGCATGTATCCATCCGTTTTGACGTTTGATCCGCGTTCGCAGGGTCATGGGTATCGTACCTTTTTTTTTTTTTTTTTTTTTTTTTTTTTTTTTTTTTTTTTTTTTTTGGGCCACGTCGGACGACTCGAGTTGGGTTACCGTGAGACCGGCCCCATATGCGATCCAAACTATAACCGAAAAGTAAGCAGTCTAGACCACTGGATATAGAACGTCGTTGGCCGAGTATTAAAACTGACACACCGTCTTCTCGTGAGTGGCCGGGTGCGGGCCAGACGCGATACAGATAACGGAGACACAGGACGCACACGACCCGTATCACGATCGTGATCAACCCGATCATGACGAGCACGTCAAACTGTCAGACTTGCCGTTAGCCATAGCGGGAAAAGATAACGATAAACGGTAAACGGTAAGGTGGTACGAGGGACCGAACCCAGTTGCGGTTATCGGACGCCGTTTGGACCGTCCCAATAGGTGACGCGGGTATGATGATATCGGCTCGAGGAGCTTGAACCTTGTCGATGCCAACTCGTGGAGACGGACGACCGGCTCACGCTAACCCGGCGGAACGCCTGACCCGGATGATGCATAGGCTGGGACCTGGAGACGGGACGACGGACACATATCGGATGTATGTACACGCTCACGCACGAGCCAAGGCGGGACCCCTGATCCCGATTGATAGGCTACCGAGTACGGGCTGAGCGCTGCGAGAGCGGAACGACGTCTTTCTTTTCATCAAACGGAAGCGACTTGGGGACGACGCGCGAAAAAATTGTTATTGTGGGTTGCATTCGTTCTCCCGCTCGCCCGCTCATCTGACGAAGCGAACAAGTCTCGAGAAGGGCGACGTGATGGCCGTTTGATCGGCGTACGTATAATTTCATACGTGCGCACGTATACGGACCGTGGGCGAGGTAGAGGGTATGTGCACAAAGTCGTACGATAAAAGAGTGACGAGCGATCGATCCATATCGATCATGTCGAACCGCGTTGCAAGTCGGAACTTGTTCATGTACGGACGCTTTTCGCGGCGAATGTACCCTCGACGATTGTGCTGATAGTTACTAGGATGATTCGCTAGGCACATCCATCTATCCTTCAGGCGTATAGTTGCGTTTCGAGTTACCGGGACGATCGATATGTCAGGCACGTGCATCTATGCAAGTATCAGGCCCACAAACCCCCAACGAGCGCAGATACCAAGTCACACCAAGTCATTGGCAAAATTCAATCAGAACCGCAGCATTCCGACGGTCACCCTATCATACCCTATCGCAACTATCGCAAAACCCGCGGAAACACGATCTTCAAAAACGCTTGGCTGAACAGGACCGGCCAACACCACTCACCGAGGACCGGAAAACATGATCTTCATTAATCAAGCACAAAGTACTGGTCGGCCGCACAGCACTACGTGTCCCTCTCCAAATCGAGCATTCTTAATGCGTCGTCTATGCGGTCGAGGCCAACTTGAAGTGACAACATGGCCATCAACGGTTGTTCTGCGTGGGCACAATCGTGTCATGTTGCGTGCATCAACCTGTATATGGCACACCTTCTCCGGAGCTATTCTCATCCAAGAATCGCCGCAAAGGTTCAAGAATTGAACTTTGTACATTCGTGACGTTACCTTCGGATCGTACTCCCGTCTTTGTGGCGTTAACGTAAGATTCGAAAGGAATAAGACGAGATCGCCGTGCAACTGGACGTACCCTGTTTTCTCGATCTCGTTGTACAAGGATATAATAAAACGAAAGACAATCCGCGATGCGCAGTAATTCCAATGATTGCGCTAGCTCCTTTCTCGTCTTTCTTTCGCTGAAAAACTCCGGGGGATTCGGTCTGAACAGCACCCCACCAAAGATGCACAGTAACTCTGGGGACCCAAACGGATTCCGAGATACACTGTCTGGAGGGACCGCCAGCGCTTCCAAAACAGCCTCTTTGACGAGCCCCACAGCCGGACCTCGGATCTGAGGAAAGTCCTCGTCCGTAGTGAGCTTCAAGAGTATTTCGAGTCTTGGAGGTGGTGGAAGCTTGGACAATGTCAACGACAACAATCGAAGATTCAGCTGCCGGATGGTCGGGTCGAGATGCGTACTTGCCAACGCTGTGAGCACCGGACATAGCGATGTCGCGACGTCTGGCGATATCCCCATGTTCTCGTGAGTGAGGATTCGGAAGAGCAAGAACAATGATTCGTCAACGACCGTGTTGATCTGCAAGGCAGTGACAAGTAGGTGACGAAGATCTGACGGTGCAGAGGGGGACAGGGCCACAGGAGGTGTCGAATGCGCTAGATATACCAAATCACTGAACGAGCTGGGTTTCCAGTGTGTCTTCTGCGAAGAGTTTTCCAGACTTTCAAACGCGAGCTGCATGCACGGTGTGATATGCCTAGTCCCTCTAATCTGTCCAAACGTACCTGGACTTCGAGCATCGCACTCTCGCCGTCTTGCCACCCTTCCTTTGCGGAAGATTTTACGAAAAAACGGGGAAAATAACTCTCGGCAGCTCTTACGGCTAGATATGCTTGGATCGATGGTGCACAGCCTACAACAGTCGTGTCAAGCAGCTCACGAAGAAGGCTCTGGAAAAAGATATCAACTACGGTTCAAATAAGCAGCGAAACATGGAATGACCTTGATGTCTTGTAGCCCAGTGGCGTCAGTGACTGTAGATGCCCAGACGCTCAACGACGTGACTAGGCGGGCTACTTCAGTAATGAGCGCACGTCCTTCCTCCTTCGTGGCAAACGGCGAGACGGAAGGAATCAACCAAGTCAAGTTTTCCAAGACAGGAGAACATAATTCGAGTGCGGATCTCTTTCCGAGTCTCGATCGAGAGATGGCTGTTCGTTTCCATCAGTTATCAAACAAGCAAACAGACAGACAGACAGAAAACCTGGGGAGCAGAGTGAAACGATGCCAATGGCCCTCTGTACGAGATTGCACTCGTTATCTTCCCCTTCGTCCTCTTCGTGGTTCAAACGCGTCTGCAAGTACTCGATCGCCTCCTGAACCACGATCGTGATTTCTTTTGGACTGTTGTTGAGTGCACAGATGCGGATCAAGTCCATGGCACCAGCGTGACGACAGGGAAGCAATATCGGAAGGACGTCGAGTGGCTCCTGCCAGTGAAGAAGAAAAAAAAACATCAATTCCCATGCGAGGTAAAGAAAGACGTCGAATCACTAGATACGCTGCACACTCGTACCGGAGGACAGCTTCATGGATATCTTTGAGGGACACCGATTGGCATCGTTCTCTCGCAGCAAGCGACATGAGCTGGGAAACCGAGTGCGTGCATGCCTAGAGAAGCGATGTAAAGTGGGTCCTGACGCCGTCATGGCAAGTTGGAGAAGGTTACCTCGTCGGTGAGATCTGGTGGTAGTTGTAGAACCTGCAAAAAAGATGTCTTGCGCGAATTCATGGGCATCAGTCGCCGAGAGTGTTCGAACGTGGGACTCGAGTTGACCAACCCCTGGCAGTGGCAACTTGAGCTCGTTTGCAAGCGTTCACGTTAACCATGACGGACACGGGCAGAGTCTATCATAATCATTGCACTGGCGAAGCCCTCCAAACTGTCCAACGCCACGTCGCCGATGAGGACATCATCCTCTTCGCAGGCTGTTTCTGTCCGTTCGTTCAGCGTGCATGGGTCACGCTCGAATATCTCGGAATTCCGTACAAAGTATGTCGCTCGATCCTACCCCGTCTCTAAATCGGACCCAAAACCAACCCGTCTGCGTAGTATTGTACGTCCAAACCATCACATTGACAACGTAGTTTCGAGTATCATGATGATGTGAAAATACCGCGCGTCGTTTGACAGACGAAGTCGATCCGTACAGGAAGCCAAAGGAACTCCTCGATCTCTCTCCCAAGGGCCTGGTCCCCGCGTTAAGCCTCAACAATTACGATCCACCCCGCGCTTTAAACGAGAGCACCGTCATCATGGACTTTCTCCAAGAGTTCGTATCCACATCCCTGTCCACTCTCATGCCGCCTCGAGATCACGCTCACACCCCCATCTTTTCGTTCATCTAGCTGCGCATCCACATCGACCAAACGATCCCTCTTTCCGCCCATCTCTGATCCATGTTCGTACACACGATCCCCCCCCCCGTGCCGCTCGTCCCGTCGCGCTAACCCACCGTCATTTGTCATCCTAGACGCGCGAGCCCTCGTGCGCCTCCAATCCGACCACATCAACCGCATCCTCGTACCCACCTTTTACCGCTATCTCCAAGCACAAGACCCCGCCGCCCAAATCGCTGGCGGAAACGAATTCAGAGCGACCATCGACACGCTCGTCGAGCTGTTTGAACGTGCGGACAAGGAGGTCGGGGGGACCGGGTTGTGGAAAGACGGAGGCGAACTCGGATGGGCGGACGTCATGGTGGGACCCTGTGAGTTCGTGGTTGTCGACCAACGACTGATGATTAACGATGTTTTCAACTCGTGTGTGTGTGCTCGCGATGGGGGTCATCCCGATAGGGCTGTTCAGGGCGAACAACGTTCTCAAACACTATCGCGGATTCGAGATGCCACAAGGGGCGAGGTTCAATGCGTGGTTGAAACGCCTGTTCGAACACCCCTCGTTCAAATGTACTTGTAGCACGGACGAGCTCTACCTCGATAGTTACGAGAGGCGAGCACCGTCGAGGTCATCCGTGTTTGTTTATGGCTACTGATTTCCCCTTATAGGTATGCCTTCAACAGACCGAATACTAGCCAAGTTGCGAATGCGATCAATACCGGGAGGGGCTTGCCTTGATCCTTGGCCCTGGCGAGTATCGGTACAGAATTGTTGATAATGGGCAAATTCGAGCCAAGGCTTCGTGAAGTTGACATATGTTTTTTTTTCACTTACTGATGATGTACCTTGAAGCAGAGTCCAGAGTCCTTGTATAATAATGGATTGCTATCGGAAGATCGCACTTGCAGCTGCACGAGAGTCGAACCACATTGAATGGATGTTGAGTCACATTACAGCTATTAGAGGAGTGGTCTTCGTTACAAAATCGTAGCAGTCGTCAAGGGTAGGTCTCCTCCATCAACACCTCTCAAAGACTCGGTACAGATCGGGGAGATTGGCCACCTGGACGACGTCATTTTCTAGTAACGACCTTGGCGCAACCAAGAACTTGCGCATAGCCTGGAACAAGACATGCTCGGTTTGCCATGTTGTCGCCTTTCCTCGTGTGTGGTCGCCATTAGGAATCGAAGGTATGAAATGTGATGGAGATGGGGAATAAAAGTATGCGAGCTCGCGCATGAGTGTGGAGAAACATTCTTTCTCTGCTTGCCATCGCACCTGACAAACCCCTTCTAAGCTGTTGGGGCCGTTCATGACAGAAGACGGCTCACCTGTGGCCCGAGTCGCATGAGAAAGACGGGCAACTTATTGAGGTCGGGGGTGTACTCTTTCAAGAGATGTGGCAAACTCTCGATTTCCCCATCTGAAGTGATATTGATCCCAAAGTATTCAGCCATCATCTCACGGCGGGCGAGGAGCGTTTTACTGATGCGCTGAAAATGGTCAAGCGTGAGGTTGGGCCGGTTCTAGTGATGGCAGGGGACACTTGCATCTACAATTTCGTTTTTGCTCAGTCCACTTTTCTCTGTGCCTGGTTCTGCGTCCACCGCGAGCTTCAGAAGAGTACGAAGCGGAGGAGGGGGGTCTAGCTTTAACCGACGATAACTGCCGAATTGCATGAGAGCGAGCTGGTAGAACATCTCCTCGCTACGAACATGCGCGTCAAATTAGGGACGGATACAGAGCACGGTAAGTGCGACGTACGCCAATGCTGCGTGGTTGAGAAGATACAGCTTCGTAGCATGCTGGATCATTGACAAACACCGATGATCATCCACAATTCCAACGAACGTATGCTTCTTTATTATTTCGGTCAGGTCTGTCGAATGAACTAGGCATTCGTCATCTCACTTGAATGGTTAATGTTACAAACCGTGGTGCACGCTTTTTTGGACTGACTTCCTGAGCTCCAGGATGGAAGTTAGATTACAACTGGACTCCAGGATATCGCGGAGGCTGACTGCTTTTTTGGATGCATCATCGCCGTCAGAACGTGATGGGTTCAACACTGGGATCATTGATTCGAGAGTACGATCATGAAGCGACGTGCGGACTTTGTGTTGCGAATACAGCTTCGGAGCTAAAGGACGATAAGCAACAACAAGACCGGAATGTTGAGAAAGCACACGATGAGACGCCGAAGCCGGACGTTCTTCCCCGTCCTCCTCTTCTTCGCCCTCTTCCTCCTCCCTGACTTTCCGCCTGCCTGTCGTACTCGGTTCGTTCGAGCGGCCGGTAAGCAATGTCTAGAAATTGTCAAAGACAAGGATAAAGCAGCACGCCCGAGCCTACCTGATATTCAAAGGTCCTGGAATGACTTTGACTGATCATCTGCTGTATAGCATCTGATATCCGCTCCGTTATCATTTCCTCATTTAAAAAGATAACCTCTCGTTTTGTAGGGTGTACGTTCACATCCACAGAACGGGGATCTATCTCGATGCTGAAGATTTTAACGTATAGCCTAGTTGTGGGTGTTTGTTCGCACCTGAGATATACGAATGGGGATGCACCTTTGGGCAGTACCCCGCTGTATACACTTTCGATCGCCCGTTTAATGCTGGACGACTCGACAAGGCGGTCTGCAACATCATGAGTAATCAGATTACTCGGCATTCATCACACCAGGGTTAACTTACGGTTGATGAAAAGTAAGAACACAGTCTTCTTAGCTTGATAATTTGGACTCGTACAATAGGCCTCAGCGGACCACTTGTCAGTGTCATCAACGTCATCGGATCCCATGGATTGCGAGGTTCCATCAGTGGGCGATGACGAGACCTTAATGTGCAAGAGTTCTTTCCCTATGGCATGACCATACAGTAGGCGGATCGCTTGTTCGATGGATGTGGGCGAAGTGGAGAGTTCCGGAGTCCCAGATCCAGCCTGGTCGGTATGATTAGCAAGAAAGTGAATAGACCATCGACTTTACACACCTTTTTGCAAAGGAATGCTACCTTTGAGTTATGAATCGCATATTTGGTCACGACATCAAGGATTCTTGCATACTCCTCGGACGGGCTACGCAACGCCGACAAGCGAGTGGGTGTATTATAAAACATGTCCTCGATCTGATTCGGTAAGGATTGATTGAACTGTAAATTATCATAAAAGGCACATACAATGATGGTAGTTCCATCATTTCCAGCACAAGGTTTGGGATCTGGGGTCTGGCCTGCTTTTGGGGGAACCAACACGCCTTCAGAGTAGCATGCTCTGCGTGAGAGTGTTGACTTGATGCCCGATGAAGTTATTGGAGCACTTACTTCCAAGCACAGGAGTCGGTCTTAGTTTTGGTTACGACGGACATGTGGGCCACATGGGATATGGATGCCAACGCTTCACCACGAAAACCATAGGTCGTTAGTCGAGACAGGTCGGAGAAAGCCTTGATTTTTGAAGTCGTGAACCGTTCAGCTAGGATAGGCAGGTCGGATTTCTATCAAAGGAGTCAGCCGCACAAACGGAAATCGCAACGCAAGGCGAGCACACGCACGCGTATGCCGGTACCGTTGTCCTGAACCTGGAGCAATTTCATTCCGCCATCTTTGACGGTAATGCGAATCGATGTAGTACCAGCGTCCAGGCAGTTTTCAAGCAGTTCCTTTAACGCAGAAGCCGGCCTATGTATGATCTTCCTGACAAGTGAGCTAATCCAAGGCTGATGAAAAACAATGCAGAGATGCACCTCTCCTGCGGCTATGCGATTTATGAGTGACTCGTGGAGCCTTTGTATGGGTGAAGGAACCGGTGCAGGTTGCGAATTATCCTGGGCTTGCTCACCCATACTACTATATGATGCTGAGGGATGGTTCAAGTCAAAGAGTGTAACAAGACTTGTGCAAAACAACTGTGTGGACAAAAATCCAGTGTTCGGCGACAACGATACCGACCTAGAGCATACACCGTCTGCAACTTGAGGAGACTCGGATGAACGTGTGTTACTTGATTACGAAGACGCGTCTGAATCGACTCCTCAGCAGTGGGGGCTTGGGCGCGTCCATGAATTGTCACGTGCTGGCTCATATCATGGACCAACATTCATGATTTGCGTGCGCTGTACATGCAGGTCCGAGCTGCGCTCAGAATACAACAATCAAGTTACTGTAAATCGTTGTCGAACATTCAAAGTTGGACGTTATCGCCGGATACAAGCATTTTGATTGAAGTCACGTGTGAACCCACAGCCAACTTGAACTCAGGTAGCTGCCTCCGTTCTCTCTGCAGTTCCTCCAGCACACAACGTTCCGATGCTACCAGTAGACAAGTACCGCGGGGCAGTCGTGGAGGTGCGTACAGTCTCTATATAGGCGACACTGAACCTATCGATCACCTCCAGGATCTCCAACTACCTCCAGCTTTCTCGCTCCCTGCTGACGAATCCATCTCGCGTGCGATCGAGCTCAGCTACGAGCGCGATTTCTCTCACATACCGTGATTACCCTTCATAATATGCACATGTCAATCGACTCTACTCTCTTTCTCGTAGGGTGCTCGACAAGAACAGACGCCCGCTTGGTTACATCGATGCTGCTGTACTGAAAGCCAAATGGCAGGCAGGACATGCAAACCCAGTACGTTTCTTTCTCCCCTTACTTGATTGCCTCCTCCTCATATCCACTTTTGACCTGCCTTCCTCGGCTACGTCACTAGAATGATTCCATCATGAAATACATGTCCAGGTTCCAGCGCAATGAATCGCATCCATACACTATCATCACACCTGATATGCCCCTTGCCGAGTTGGCCGAGTTTCTGCGCAACAACATCTTCGCGTTAGGTGAGCCAACTCAAATATCCATCAACTGCGCAATGGACTGACAGAGGTCTAGTGACGGATTCCAACAGAAAGTTTGTACTTGCCGTTGCGACGCCACAGGACCTGGAGGTGGGTGTCATGCGCAGCGTTTATTGGGACATCATCTTATCTTTGCTCTCACAGAATTTCGTTTCTCGTAGGGGTATATGATAACATCCCCCTTCACTATCATGCCACGTCTTGTATTTCGCTTCCTGATCCTACACGAGCCGCGTCTTTCAAACACACGACCATGTATTTATCATCCACTCTTCATCCAGATCGTCAAAGGATGCAACTCAACTTGTACGGAGTTTCCATCTTGTCATACATAGAGCGTACTCCCTGTAGTGCCTTACGCGAGGGACATGTGTATCCTGTCGCGTTCAGGGAGTTTCTTCGCAGCCTCATACTATTACAAGGTTCGTCACATAACATGGATACATTGATTTCTATCGCCCGTTCTTTGGCCGCGCCTGAAAGCAACATTGTCTCTTCGGCACCGCTGGTACCGCTAGCGCATCCCCATTCACTCTCGCGTTCTCCCATGCTCGTATCTGGTCGCGATCTGGAGTCTCACTTCGCACTTGGCTTGCTGTATCTCCGTTTGGATTGGCGTGTTTAAGGCTTCCTCGCACGGGCGCCAGAAGCGTGCCTAAAAACTGACCTGAAGGGAGGGTCGAGCCTTTGCTAGTTAACACATCGGAAAACACATCGACCGTTGAGAATGTCTCACAAGGCAACTAGACCGAGAGCTTCATCAAACAAGGAACCGGAATCCATAATGAGACCAACGAATCACGTAGCAAGCTTACTTTTCGGAGGGATGGAAAAGCATCCTAGAACACGTCAACAATTCGCATCTTCGTAACTTGCCCCGAAACAAATAATCCCGAACCCGCCCCTTGCCAGTACACGTATTCATGCCTGGTCACGGGAGCAACCGAGCATGCCAATTTGAAGGCGTGTCATCCAATATACCGCGGTAAAGAAGCGTCGGCGAGTCGGCGGTTGCGTGCTGAAGTCGCGTGGATCTATGAGGAAAGGATGCTCGGACCAACCTACGCAGACCGTCCCGGGTAGATATATGTAAGGGTATGACAGAGCGTACAGGTCGTGAAGAGGCCCGACACGGAAATCCAGCCCCTTTGCTATTAGCGACGCAACGATGAGACACTGAAGGTAAAAACAAATGGTTGAACCGACATGCGATCATTGGTTTCCCCGCCAAGTTACGTAGGAGAATCTGTCCCTATAATCACCGGTTTTTTGCCTGTGAGGAATCAGCCCAGTGCTCTTGAGGTGTAAGACAACACTGTGGATAGTAAATACCGTTAATTTCAGTCTAAAAATCGGGTGAATATCAATTCGTATTCACCTAACATTCAAGGAATATGCACGTCAAATTCACCGGATACAAATCCACTGAAGTGGCAC
>JBBPRI010000100.1:0-61476 GCA_038092955.1 Boletus pseudo-olivaceus | reverse complement strand
AGAGTAGTTCACACACTTTGTGTATTTACACTTCGGACTCAGCTAGTCTGAGTTCTAATTGATCTTTCACTCGAACCACAACGTTCTATCTGTCAGCTCTAGTCTCAGGTATGTACCAGTAGCGTACACTCTGCCAGTATATGTCTGGCTTCAACAACTACCGCCCTCCTCAAAGTCTTCTACGATCCACTCAGCATTCGCCTCGCAAAGAGCATAAGAAGAGGTGATATCCTGCGTAACAGTCTGGCCAGTGGTCAAGTTCTCAATGACCGCTACACCAGAAGTCGTAGAGTAAGCAGTGACGGTGGTCGTGATAACGTCACCAGCACTGAGGCTGATGCCAGAGAAATCGTAGGCGTAGTCGGGATACCACTCGTACCAAGCTGTTCAATGAACAATGATGAAAACCAATTCGGACTGAAAGTTCGACGTCTCTCACCATCGTACGAAACTTCTCCGTTAGAGACCGTGAAGTCAACACCGGTCTGAAGGATAGCGGTTCCGCAGGTGTCACCGTCGATACCGACCCAAGCAGAGGCAGCACCGCTACTGCCCGTAGGCGTGGGGACGGTGAAGGTACCAGTGACAGAGGTGAAAGTTCCCTGTTTGTAAAAGGATGAGCTTGGGCATGATCGTGGACCATGGGGATGATACGAACGTAAGCCTCGTCCCAGACAGCACCGGCCCAGTTGGAGCTGTACTCTACGTTGGAGACACCGCCAGCGGGCACCTCCACACGGTTGATGGGCTGCGACTGGCGATTCTCGCGACGGCGAGCGAGGCGATCCCCCAACCGAGAGGAAGGAGCAGCCAGAGCCACAGAGGCGAGCAAAAGGTTGCTGATAAGGGCGAACTTGGAGACCATGGTGAAGATGAGGGAGCTGTGGATCGTCGATACAGCGAGAGCTGAGATGGAGAGAGAGCCTATCCTGCAACCTTTATACGTTTAGCACACGACCTGATGCTCTCATGAAAAGACGTTAATAGGTGTGCTCTTCCTCAGGAATCCGAGGGTTTCCCGGACACTAACCCATTCTGGTCCTTGTCTCTGGCACCTGTGACCGATAAAAGATATTCATGATGTTCACCATGTGCTAGCATCTTCGCCTCAGATTGATTTTCTGTTCTTCATGGAAATTTTAGAAACTGGGGCATTATACATCCCATTGCAATGAGAAGATGATGAGGGGTGGCCAATCGGGGTAAAGAGGCACCCTATTTCAGATAAACCGACCTTAAACGAGTGAGGGGGCATGGGCGTAAAAGCCTCACCTTCCAGCAACACTCCCCCGACGCACGGAGCAAAGGGCTGAATGCGATACGCGACAGACCGAGCACACAGTTCTGGCCGTATAGTAACATCGCAAAAGCGCACCCCAGCACACGTAGGGCAATGCAGTCCCGGCGGGTCAATGCATCTGGAATTCAAATGGTGGGCCAGGTTCGGTGGGGAGTCTACCCACAGGGAACAAAAAACCCGCCATGGACCATGCGTACGCAAGAGCCTGAAGTTGGAAGATTGCTAAATATAAGAGCCCGCGAGTGAGATGGCAGCGAGGAATGGGCTGGTTTGAACCCTGTTGCTTTGACGACTCGAGTGAATCACGCGTTGTGCGAAACTGCCACCAGGGTGAACGAGCGGTAAGCGTAAATTCGGGTCCGAGCTGGCACGGTGAGTATCCTCGATGTGCACCATCATGATCTGGGCAGTGGTCGGGACCGCTCATCAATGCATCACTGTTACCAACGGTACCGTGGGGTTCTCAGCCAAGTCCACTCGCTGATCTGGCCCGGGGGTGCGACGGCCCGGCTCGGAGGTGTTCGGGTAATTTGAGCCAGCACCTGCTGCACTGACCGGCCCGCCTACCGCACAGCTATTACGGGCGGAGGCCCAGCTGATACGCTGATAATCCAGTCTTACGGTTGTCGTTTTCTACATAGCTATGGTATCACGAAGTCTACAGGCACGTAGTACCCACGATCCGTTGTTCGTGCGAGTGTGTTCCGAGTATACTACAGCTACCTGCGAGAATTCTCCCCCACATGCTATTCCCCCACATGACGAACAGCGTGCAAAGTTAAGCTCAGAGACGAGGTCACAGACAGTAGCACAGATCTGATATCACGATGTGATCTCCTTTATTCGCTTCCTTTCTGCTCTCTTGCCATGACGAGGACCTTCTCCACTTTCCCGCCACTTTCGCTTCTTTGCCTTTTCAAGTCGCTCTGCCTCTTCTTCGGCGCGCTTCGCTTTCTGGATCGCCTGGGCCGCATCCGTGAGCCTCGCAAGATGTTGAAACCCATCTTCGTCACTCTCGTCCTCCTCGTCCTCCGCCTCCTCTTCGCTACTTTCAACACGAGCCTCAACTTCCGATCTCTCGTTCTGGCGAAAAGCGGGAGAAGAGGCCCTCTTGTCGGGGTGTGGGACATGTTCAGGGGAGAATGGGTCCGGTTGAATAGACCCTTGCAGTGACAACATCTCGTTTGCTACCGTCAGTCTGTCGAAGTGTGTTCAATAAGGCACCATAGAATAGAAGAACCCGTATCGTCAGGATAGATTCAAGGGAGGAAGAACACACCCGATCACCGTGAACTCAACGTAACCATCCGGGTCGCCAAGTTTTGATCCTGTCAAATGGTGTACCCAACAACCACTGCTTTCCGCTTCTCGAGTCTCTCCAGAAACTTTTAGCCCGGTGGAATCGTTCATCTCTTCGTCCCCCTCTCTATCAGCTGCATCCTTTGATTCGCCTGTTTCCCAGTCTCTTCCTGCTCCGAACTCTGGGTCGTTTTCTGCCGGCCCATACTCGAACAACCACTGGTCCTGTGGAATATGATGTCGAGGGATCGAGACATTGAAGGTGCGGTGCACAAGAAGGGAAATGTGATCAGGAGAACACACGTTTATTCTACCCACTGCACAAAGATGGAATAATGGTGTTCATGCATTGTGGACGGAAGGAATGGTTACAGTATAAGTACGAGCAATGAACGAGATCAATAATAATGCATACCTAGTTTCATTGAGATTCGGGGCCCCCAGACGGTCGCATCGAAGCTCACGTTACACACAGCGAAAGGGCAATCGCCATGTATACTTGCAGTCTGGCTCAGGAACCGTATGCTTGAATGCGCCAAGAGTACACCTTGCAGGGATGGTACATATCTAGCCGTTGGAGAATGTAATTACCAATTAGTGCCTGCTCATCAACAAAGGAGGCGTACAGTCACAAGTTCCGACGCTCACCGCATGACCATATTATCTAGCATTTCTTCCACCCCAGCGCGCAGATCGGAGGCAAAGACAGGGGGGATGGAAAGGACGAGGCAAGCGTTGATCACGCAGAACTCGCTCGGGAGGTCCAACGTACGTGATTTCCCCTTGTCTTTGGATGATTTTGGCGGTTTCCGCTTTTGCGACGAGAAAGCATCTTTCGAGGGAGGTGCGGCCGATTGCGCCGTCGCCTTGTGTCGTTTTTCTTTCTTCTTTTGTGATGCACTGGGGGTCGCGCCCGAATCTTCTGTAGGGCGGTGTTTCCGCTTTTTGGGCTGAGAACCTGAAAGTACACCAGTCATGGTCACCAACGGACCACGGTACTTGCCAATCAATATGGTCGGTCCGAAGTCGAGCAATTTTCGATGATCACGTGATCTATGCCTGCAAACACTGCAGGTCCGTTCAGTTTCTGCAAGGAGTGAGCCCATTCCACTTTTGACTTCATGGTATGTAGCTCTCACGAGACAGACGTGTCACTTACATTCCTATGTAGTCCGTGCCAAGACTCGTCGGGCAAATTCTCTTTACTGGCGCACAAATATTCGGCAAGGCTTTCGCTGCAGCTGGCAGACAAGCTATTCAAAGTACGGTGCACGTCTTCCGTTTAATGTAATGATACGACTGACAAACGTTGTGCCCCGGCCCCATTCCTCGTGTGTCGTCCTTTCGCTCTCAGATGCCAAACACCGTCCAGAGGCACTGAGCTCTGATGTCGGAGGCGTGCGCAATGCTACTTCCGGTTCGCCAACCGACACGTTGACGCGCGAACATCGTATGACACTGGATGAGGCACATCTCATTCTGAACGTGAAACGTGGGGAAGTCATGGAGAATGTGATGAAGGCGAGTGAATGCAGTCATCTGCGAACACGATGGAGCGGCTAATCGTGTGCTTGCTTAGAACTACGAGCATTTATTCAAAGTAAACACCCCTCGACCTGCGCCAGACCCACCGGCATCCGGTTCGCGAGCTGGTCGATCACCACCACTACCCGCACACTCACATTACCTACAATCAAAGGTGGTTCGTGCACGTGAACGGATAGAGGCAGAAGTGCATGTCGCTCAGGAGGATGTACCAGTTGGGGCGACAAAACCAGGGACCGAGTCAAATACTCCGAGACCGGGACCAAGCTAAACACGCCGTGGACTTCTTTCCTTACTTTATGACATATTCCCTGCCATTGCTAGATAGAACATCTGTCATCCCCATTCATTCCTGTTTTTCAAGCATATACAATCACGATCACAATTAATGAATAGCTGGCATTGCAGAATCAGTCGCTAAGATCACATCTTAGTATTTGCCGTGTAAAACTGCTCCAGACAAATCAGATTAGTAGATATGACAGCTAGAGAGGATGTAAGCAGGATTAAACGTGCTACCGTACAATATCTGATCAGAGAGAACAAATCATGTTTTTCTTTTTCTTCTTTCATTACTCCTTGGCCTGCGACTGACGCCAAGCTTGAACTTGTCTGCTTCGAACAAGCCGCTGGAAGATCGGCAGAGTGATGCACGAAACTGCAATCCACGCAAACTGTACACCAAAGTTGAGTCCAACTGGAAACACGGACCGCGTTCAGGACTATATATATTTTTTGCCTTGGTTGTTTGACGTACTCTGGTTTTTCGTATTGAAGATGACCGCACGGACGGTATTGGAGACGTTGTAGAACGGCATTGCATACCCGTATCGAAATATGATCGGAAGCATTTCGATGGGGTAATATGACACAGAAACATTGACTATCCAAAGTTGTCATTATGAGTCACTGGACGGTTGTTTAAAAACGATGACCTACCGATGATCCACAGGACAAGAAAGATGGGGACGAACTTGATCGTCATAAGGGTGATCATGGACTCCAATGCGAATCCCCTATCTACTCATGAGAATGACCAGCTACTGGCAGACGGGAAGAAACGTGCAGCGCGGCCATCGCCATCCAGGACATCATCCAATAAATAACAAAGCCGGCACCACCATAACTATGTGAGCATCAGTACGCGTTCAGAAAACAATAAAAGCGACTCACTATCGCCCAAATGGAACACCGAACGCCAGGCTCAACAAAGAATACACGAGCTGCAAACATGTGGGTTTGAGAAAAGTATGTAAAATATTGCTCACCGAGATGAAGAAGTACAGGATGAAGGGCCAGAACAAGCGCACCAAGATTAATGACCTCAGTGTCAAACGCCTACCGAAGCCACTATTGGCATCTGCAGCCAAAAGGTGGTTCTGAGGAGGTGAAATTAAATTAGCCGAGTGGCAATTCCTTGAATCGGGCTCACTGTTAATATGAACTGCACAGCAACCAGTCAGCAAGCTTGATAGTGTGGCAAAGCACGCCTACCGCGAGGATCGTGAGATATATAAGTCCGACGAAATCGACGGCGGATGCCCTGGAAAGGATTAGTAACGTTTGTCTCGCAAGCGATGAGGACATACACAGGAACATCGAACGGCCTGAGATCGTACACCACATAGTTAACAGGTAGTGAAACAAGGGACGGCGCGGTGTTCATCAGGCCAGGAAGGTTTGGATGAGACGCTAATTGCCTCGCAAAAGCCACACCGAAAATCTGCGTGATGTTCGTGAGGATCGCGTGTACCTGCAAGTCGTTAATGTGTCGTCAAATACTATCCAGGGCGTGAAAAGAGACTCTTACCATTGGGGAAATGAAGATGCGGCTGGAAGGACATCACCAGGTGTCACATCAACGTTGACGTGTAAATGCTCACTACGCGGCTTCATTCCTTGCGTCTGTCATGTATGCACTGATTGCCTGAGAAGTATTATACGCTGCATCGGTGGAGTTTATTGCCGCAAGTAAGTTGGAGGTTGCATCCGGGTTGACTAAGAACGATGCGTCAGGCGACTCCAAAGCTCAAAGGGCAAGGACATGCACCAGTGACGGCCACCCAACAACGATGGTCAAGAAGAGCCATCTGGACGTCCGATGGTCCGTTTGGAAATTCCGAGGGGTTTTGCACCAACCATGATAGTTGCTCGTGGCCGTGCAACGTCGAGAATGCTTGCGTTACCGCCTGGCCAATCTGTCCCCCGTCAAAATCCTATCGCTGATTTCTTAGCGAACGGCGCAAACCCCAAGTTCAAAAGTGCTTACTACAACATACCCAGATAAGTTATGAACATTCCCGGAAGACCTGCCGAGAGCTGCCCAATAGATCGACAAGATGGCTAATATGATGAATATCAGGAGCCCAACAGCTGCGAGACTAATCTTGAGCCAGACCCTCCTGGCCGCAACGGTACCCCTGTCCATGTCGAAAAGTTCATGGGAGAACGGCCGGTCCTGCGTCCCGATCAGCGCGACGCTAGAAAAACAAGAACATTGTTATACTGTCTCATCTGATGGGGTATACCCACTATCTGATTCGAGTTGTTGCCCGGGATTTGCTAGCGGCATCTGGCACAATGGTATGGAGTAAGCAGACTCGTAGACTCGATGGTTGCAAACGAAACCGCTTTACACATTTCAGCATGTAAATTTCAACCGTATAACACTACTTATTAAGCGATACTTTCAGTAAAGGGGTTCTAGTCCAGGGAGCTGGTCCAACGACTAGTAAAGGTAATGGGGCGGTGGAGTCGCAGATGTCCCGCCTTCAATCCCATACTCGCAGGAGCACTGGCAAATCAGTGCATGCCCAAAAATATGTCGATAATGCATATACATGGCGCGAGATGACGGTATCAGTTCGTTCAATATGCAGGATATTGCATTACGAATCGCTATCTTGAAATATCGTATCTTCCTTTTGCAAGCAAGTCTAAAGGAGGGCGCTACAAGAATCAACGACGTTGTCTCCGCCTAGATTTCTTTGGTGGTTCTTCATCAATTTCAACACGACGTTGACAAACCGGACATCGGCCAGAAACATCAGTTAACCAGGGATCGATGCACGTTTTCTGTTCGATGATTCAGAAGCAGAACAGCATGAAGTATCGGGGTGCTCACGTGGAAGACATGACCACAGGCCAACAGACGTAATGGCTGGGGACCTTCGCCAGCATCTTCGAGCCGAGGCAGTGCGTCTCGCTCTTCCTCGGTGATGTTTTCAACTGGAATCACCGCCTCCTCTGTGCGGGAAGGTGGCGGAGCGACCGATGCATCGTCCTTATCGGGATCATGTTCAGGAGCTGCAGAAAGCTTCCTCGGCTCTTCGAAGTCCATCAAGCAAATCGCACATGCAGCGCGATTCCCTTCTAGCCTGACAAAGGGGTATTCACACTGCTCCCAGTTATCCTCCCATGTCTCGGGTTCTTTGGTTATATCAGGCGTTGACACCTTGGCACTCCGATCCTTGGCGTTGGCATCTGTTACATTGTCCTTCTTCAAGTTCTTTCTATGGAAAAATGCAAATCTCTTTCTCGATACGAGTGCGGGTGGCTTGGGAGGATAGGTGTGAATAGGCTTCGGTAGGGAAATAGGTGCTGATGTGTCATCGGGCGGGGGCGGGATATAGATAACAAGAGGGATGCGATCGACAAGTGACTTTGGGAGCTTCCCGATATCGGGCTTGATGTAATGCGGGTTCTGTAGCGGATGACGACCCAAGCAAAGTAATATGATACTGTAGAAAAGCTTCAAAAAGGATAACTTCAGCTTCACGCAGGGCAAGGACTGTCGCGGGACTGACCATGATGAATGGCAAAACCATGAATACAAGAAAACCGAAGAGAATGACTTCCAAAACGAGTAGGTACATGGTACACAAAATTCCGAAAGTAAGCCACCAGACAAGAGGGGCGGAAAGACGGCATGTGTTTACTGAAGTATATTCGAGGATGTGGGCGGTCAAAAACCATGTCAGAGTGAACATGGACAAAAAGAGGGATAACCTGGCACCAAATCAGTTCCGCTGCATATGAAGTGCAGGTTGACAAACCGTGCATAGATGTGGTTGTAGGGCACTGGAGGATCGTCTGAGTTGGTGGCCATGGGCCCTCTGTCTTGTTGCCTTCGATGCCTTAAGTCTACAGGAGGCGTGGGTCGGGTCTCGCCTTGCTGTGTCGTTGACTCGGGGTCTTCTCTTGGGGCGATATCTCTAGATCTTGATGAGAAAACCTGCCCCATAGTAGAGCAATATCAACTCACGCTGCCCGTATGCGGAGGTAGTTCCAATATGTCAACCCGGACGACATTGCAAGTCGCACCAACCAAATGCTATTCCAGGCAACCAAAGGCCGTCCGCATGCATGGATTTGATCGACCATAAGATCTTGTGGGCTCTTGATCACTGAAGCAGCGCTGAGGAGTGCTATGACAGTGGCGGCCTAATGATCCTCCAGAGTGAGAAGGGTACTTTGGGGCGAAGGGAAGCCAACCTGTACGAAGTTATAACCCAATGTTCCCACTAGCGATACCAACGCCTTTCTAGTCCTGGATGCATCCGGACCCATACCTAATAACTCTTTCAACCTCTGGAAGAGCGACCTCGAAAGCGCCTGGCCAGGTTGCGGCGGTGATGGTGCTGGATGGGTTCCGCTGGCGGTTTGGCTGGCTTGCCTGAGCCAGGAAGTCGGTCTTGTTGACCATCAGCGATCGACAGAGAGAACGATTTAAAATCTGATTTACTGTGCAGCTGCATTGTTCACGGGTGAGGAAGGAGCTGTTTCTAGACCACGTTGTACGGAGCGGCGATGGGATGCAGATATCCGAGCTCTTGCGGGTTGTGTTACGGTGGGGATGTCCCCAGTTGACTGGGTGCGGCGGAGCGATTGTGAATCGAGGGCGGGAGTATTAGACATGGTTGACGTTTAGAGAGAGGGAACAACGAGGAGGCTGAGGCTCGGGATTGACGCCTGCGGCGTGTGCAAAAGTGCCCAAGGCCTGAGAGATCAAAGAGACTGCTGTTGTCCACCACCTCGCCGTACATCCACGTCAGCGCTGACCGTGACTGCGCAGAAAAGCACTAGACGACGAAACTGGCGAGCGCTTCTGAGAGCAGGACGAGACAAAGTCTTTGCGACCCGAAGGCGGCTAGACACACGAAGTTCAGCCACTGCGCACACATTCCTTTTACGTCTGTACACAAGCATCCGCGAGTTACAGTAACTTGACATTTCTTGCTAGAATGATCAAGCTCGTCACTTTTGATGCCCTCCATACCCTCATTACACCCAGAAGACCCATATATGTCCAATACTCAGAGGTCTTCGCGCCATTCCTGGGCATTCTAAGTCCAAGTGCTCTGCAGCGTTCGTTCAAAGCCAGTAGGTTAGCCTCCCGCTCGCTTACGTCTGACCTACCTGCTTCGAGGCTTGAAGCAGGTACAAAAGGACAAACCCGTCTACCATACCCAGTTTGGTGCTTACGGATGGTGGTCTGAGGTCGTTAAGAGGACAGCCATAGGAGCAGGCGCTGACCCGCAAGGTATTCGGCCATTTCGCCTCCACACCGAAAACACATGGGCCTTGACAAGATGCATACAGCAGTGGAAGCGTCCCTGAACCAAATCGTGCCCCAACTCATGGGCCGCTTCAGTTCTAGTGAAGGATACAAGCTTTTTGATGATGCGTTTCCCGTACGTATGTCATGAGCTCATCGCTCTCACGTTGTCTGGCATATCTGATGCGCCAACCCCACAGTACGTCAACTGCAAGAAATGAACGTTCGCACGGCGCTGATTAGCAATTCAGATGCAAGAATGCGTATGTTCTAGCAGATTAAGTATGCCAGAATGGTCGGCCTTGTTGATGCTACCACCACAGGTCTCGTTCTCGCCGACCTCGGGATATCCCCGTTTTTGCATTCCTTGGTCTTGAGTGAAGAGGAGGGGGTCGAGAAACCCGATGCAGAGATATTCCGACGTGCCTTCAAGCAATCTCTTGACGACACGACTCGTTTAGACCGGGGTGTACATGTTGGCGATGAACTTCAATGGTATGCTTACTTGGATCTCTTCTCTGATTTGATAGTAACCATCAAAAGTGACTTTTACGGAGCCCAGGCTGCTGGAATGCGAGCGCTATTGATCAAACGACCTATCGCTGATGGAGATCAGGAAAACAAGAAAGCAGACGAAGATCTTCGAAATGCTAGGGTCGTATCCAGCTTGTATGATGTAGTTGACTGGGTGAGATCGCAAATTGCCGTGTAGACAACTCAAACGTGCGACTACTGGCAGAAACTTGCGGCAGGTATGTAGATTTAGGGTTGTACGAATCAGGATCTACTGTGGTCTGTTCTGGGAGGTGTGTCAAAACCGATCATGGAAGCCAGTGAAGATTCAAAGGAACACAGCGACGGGTGAATTGTGCGAGGTGAGGGAGTCATTCGACAGCAAAACCCTTTGCTATGGTGTTGAAGAATAGAGCAAGTTCCACAGATGATTGTTGCAGAGTCGTCATCACTTGTTCTCGCAGGGATAATCGCTGTTGCAGCCAGAAATTTTCTGGATATAAATTGGGAGCGAAACGTCGAATAGTGCAATCTGGGACTGGTGCTTGTGCTGCTACGACGATCTGGAAGACATTGGGGGAATGTGATACATAGGGAATGTGGTTCGGAGTGGAGATTTGAAACTGCATTAGAAAGAATTAATGTCTGACCACGAGTTCTCTTTCAGTGGTTTCAGGTAGTCCATTCTCATCACAGTTGTCTCTCTGGGCAGAACAATGTCTTGGATTTTTTCGCCCTGCTTGAGCATCGTCCAACGTATGACACGGGGGTCTTGTCGTAGCTTGAGAGCCAATGAATTGAGTGTCCGAGGTGACGTATCAAAGTACATGGTCCAATAGCTAGAATATGCAGTCAGAAAGAGAAAGGAAACGTTGGATCAGCGCTCACTCTCCGATGGTCTGGCTTTTTTTATGTCTCCTCATCACTTGAGGTAGTGTTTGGGTTCCCCAGTATTCGATATTCCGAACAACTCCACCCTGGTCCATCACGTGGCGCGCGGACAGTGTTACTAGGTCTTTGATGTGTCTCTAAACTGTGTGGTTAGTCAAGTTGAAGCATGGGGATGGGCATTGGACCGTACATATTCCCTGAAGTGAGCGGATATACATAGCATCTTGTAGAATGGCATTGTCAAAATGCTTGGACTTTTGACGACTGTGTTGAAAGGTATGATGTGGATTACTAAGCAGAACGGTCACGAGCAATAGGGCCCCGTGACGCGTACGATGGTGGATAGGTTTTCGACAAGCTCCTCGTGTCTCCAAAGTCATGATTTAATCTTGTTCATCGAGCAATTGGAGTCAAGTTGAGCTCCAAAGCTATTCATCCTCACGTCGTCGCCAAACTGCGCAGAATCGGCGGCTTGTATTTTAATTTCCGACAGACTGTGGATGTCGTCGAGGCGCGGTTGGTCAATTACGCCGAGAAGGCGCACGTGTCGAATATGTGACACCAACGACTTATCGGTAGGTACTTGTCTTCGACTGGCCCGCATGTTCTCGGAATTGAGAGAATCGACATCGATGAGATCCCGTAGCGTCGGAGCGAACGTTCCTTCACCCGAACGCTGCGATTACCCTCGCTGGCAAGAGTGGTCTATCCGATTCCCTATCCCTTTTGGCAGGCAGACTGAAGTGCCCGGAAACACCACGATAGAGGGTTCCGTGCTTGCGTAAGGTGGGCATATTTGTAACCAGACTGTGCTTCTCCGGTGATAAATGAAATTGATATAGAGAAATCCGGTGGCATTTCCCGTCACCCAAAGAGTTGGTGCGATAGCCACGGACGAGTACCTGAGGAGGATTGCACTGAGAATTCTAGCCATTTCTGCAGACTCGGTATATTTCTGTGAACGAGCAGCAATCAACTTGATTTTGGCTGCTTATTTTATCGCAGGCTCAATCTCGGAGGGGGACTCGCACCAGCACGAGCCGGGACCATCCCCAGCTCTCCCTTCAGCGTTGGGCAGCAGGCCGTCAGTGGGGATCAACCTTACTTCAATAGTCCGTTGTCTGTCGACCCTTGCGTCACCACCGATCGTCCTTTTCCTCTCTACCTCTCTGATCGAGTTCTGGTAAGACTGTTAATCTAACTAGAAAGCGCCGTAGAATCACCCGGTGCACGACAGTTGCCATATTGTGTGATGTGTTCGCATCCTTCTCCAACCGGTTTGGAAGTCTCCCTGTGTACTTGTAACCCAGTTCCTTTCTCTCGTGCCACCGGGTCCTCGAGTGCACTACTCTCGGTCTGACTCTGGTTTCCTACTTTCCCCTTCCATACTCTCCGTCCCGCGTGCATGCGCGGACGTACACAAGATCCTACCTTCTTCCTCCACCATCGCTTCTCTGTACGTCAATTCGGCCCATCAAATTAATCGCGCGTTCTGCCTCTCCAATTCCCAGATTCTTCCTTTTCTATCACCAAGCTTCTCCTTTCCCCTTCTTAAAGCATCGTTCGCGTGCGCAGACACCTTTTCGAGCTTCATCCTCTCCCCCCATCATGTCTGCTTCGCTGCGCCTTGCAGCAGAGGGAAACACCCGCCCTCCACGTCTCCAACCTTCTCCCTCCCTCCCAAATTTGCGGTGCGTCCAAATGTATTGTCGTATGTGTCCGGGCCTCTCTTACTACCGCACCCACGTGACACAGCGCGCGCAATATTTCCTCCGACCCTCAGTTGACGCATCCACAACCAACCGTGCATAAATCCTCCTCTCAGGTTCCATCCCTCAGTCCCGCAAAGTTATCCTCCAACCTTTCGATAAAAGACGGTGACCTCCACTCAATCAAACGACCCCGTCAACAGTCGAAGAACCAACACTATCTAACGCCGCCTCTCACCCCTTCCTCCTCACTCAGAAGTGACAGTACAGATCCCGATTCAACAGACCTGAGCGCTCCTACCAATGAACAATCCACCTCTCCCTCCCAAAATATCCTCTCCACCGATTCTGCTGAAAGCCGTTTTTTGATTGTGAATCTCTTGCTGTGTCACATGCGGCATAAACTGACGGTGACAATTCAGATTGGGAACGTTCCAAACGACCTTTCCGAAGACGTAATCGGTCCGTATTTCCACTCACTCGCAGCGCTTCCGGATGACTCCCCCCTCGCTCGGGCAACCTCGAAAAGTATCTCGAATACAGCGAACGTCATTCAGACCATCTATTATCGCTTTCAAGAAAAACGCGCACTTATTCTCGCGTTCTACGACATACGTGACGCGGAAAGAGTCAAGCGCCTTATAGAGGCTAATGGCTCGCATCCACATTATGGTTCCGATGCGGATGACAAACAGAGGACCTCATACGAGATCAAGGCGGGCAGCCCATGGGTGGAGGCATTGACTTGTTTGTTCGTAACTCCAGATCATTTCCTACAGGTACGTCTGTCTCGGTGTTCCATACCGCAGCATTCTCAACCTCCCCAGCTCCTTGGTCAATCAGCGTCAGCTGCCATGACACACACAGAGGGCGTGTTTTGTGTGTCAGTGGGTGGAATGATGGCAGAACGTGATCATAACTATTCCGGCTGGAGTAGACTTCGCTTCTTCGTGCCTGTGAAACTCAAAAGCGTGCTGGCAAAGTATGGAGAACTCAAGTCGTTCCGCCTCCTGAAAGAGGATGAAGAGAAATGTAATCAGGTATGTTTTACTTTGAAGGATATCATTACATGCGTACCCCGCACGGATTCCGATACTATACTCGCCCGACTGTTATTTGCCCAGCCACACGCAATTTTCATTTTATCCTTCTTCCTGTCGATTCGCGCCTAACTAGTTTGCACACTCGCCAGCTTTTCATGGTCGAGTACTACGACATCCGTGCGGGGGAATTGGCATGGGAAAGTCTGGACGGACGTATAGTTGAGAACATGAAACTCCGGCTCATTCAACGAGATGCCTTACGTGGTGGATGTAGTGGGCCACGGGATCTCGAAAAGGAAGATTTGGCTGGCCTAGAAGGTCATGTTGGAGGTGGACATGCCGCGGAGCCGAAGACGCCCACGGCTTCCACGTACTTATCGCAGTCGCAAACGGTCACGACTTCAAGTGGCGTTCCCTTCCCTCTCCTGAATGACGCAGGAGCCTGTGACTATCCGAGGCCTTGCGAACACGAAGGAGCCAACGCCATCAGCCTAGACACAGGCTCAGCTGTAAACAGCCATAAGTCATCCATTCCTGATCGCCAGAAACCCGCCTCTCGTTATCCTGTGGACAGCACCGAAGCCACCACGGACGAAGCATTTTCCGTTGATCATCATCACGAGCGCGCTGGTCCCTCCGTCCCCGATCAGTTCGGTAGAGGTGGATCGAACAATCTCGTTTTTGACACTGTTCGTTGCCGCACACATCACAGGCTGGTTGACACAGATTACATGCGGACCGCCAGCATGAACTCCATTACCTTTGATCGCCCACAGGTTTGTCCTTTTGAGGTCGCTCAGGTGGCTGGTGGCGCGACCGACCTGTGCACCCCACCATGTTCGGGAACCCAGCCACACTTTGTGCACGAGTATTTCACTCATACCGACCGATATTCTGGAGATACGTCTATGCTGCCTCCCTGGGTCTCGTCGTCCCTTGCCCACGGTGTGCAATACCCGGTCTCCACACAGTCGCCTATGCCCATGTGCTCTTCAATATGTTGGGATGCGTCCACAGGCACCTGGGTTGCTTGGGGTGCGCCAGGCATCCTACCAGACCAATGGTCTGCGTTTCCACCCTCCCCGGGGTATTATCACGGAGCTACCTCCCAGGCTGTTCCCTATTCTTATCCACCACATGCGTCTCCGTCTCTGGCCCATCATCCATATGGCACGACGACCAACCGTGTATGTCCCACGACGTATCCGGCTTCTCCGCGGGCTCCTCCAGAGAACAATCAATTGGACATTCGCAAAATCGAGCAGGGCCTTGACACGCGAACCACGGTCATGATTAAGAACATCCCAAATAAAATGACCGACAAAGAGTTGATCGCGTACATCAACAAAATTTGTCCCCGGCGTATCGATTTCCTCTACCTGCGAATGGACTTCCAGAACGGTACGAAACCCATAATATTACATGCGTTCCATGGAATTGATATTGCTTGTTCGGTAGGATGCAACGTCGGATATGCATTCGTCAACTTCATTAGTGTAGAGGATCTCTTGCGGTTCGCAAAGACCACGTTGGGTGAAAAGTGGTAAGCCATAATAAGCCATGCCAACGTTTGAACGGGCGGTGATATCACGCCACAGGAACATGTACTCCAGTGAGAAAGTGTTGCAAATGAGCTATGCAAACTATCAGTAGGTCTTGTGCACTGAATTGTCTGACATCGCTTAAACGGATATGACATTGACAGGGGAAAAGAAGCACTTGTCGAAAAATTCAAGAATTCGTGCATCATGGACGAGCGTGAGGAGTGGCGTCCAAAGATATTCTTCTCCGACCCCGGTCCGAAACAAGGGCTCCCAGAGGAGTTCCCAAAGCCCACGCACATGCGTAGAAAGGAACGGAGCTCCTATAATCGCGGGGCGCTGTTTGTGCCGGGCACCAATGGCGGAACGGGATATCCCAAGACGTTTTTGAATGCCACGACTTCTCATCAACGTACCAATCGTTCATCAGCAACATCACAGTGCGACGAACGACAACGAAAACCCAACTATTCCGCTAATGACAGCAATGTGTAGTGACAACCGCCGGCGTCACTGTTGGCCATGAACGTTTCTTGCACATTGTATGTGGAAGTTCCGTTTGGTTCTGATTATACCGCCATCTCGTCCTTTACCCCGATTCCGCGCTGCTTCATCTGGTCGCCTTGTCCGGTTGTATACATTATTATCTTATATCTTAAGCGCTAACTGATACCAACTGTACTCGACACTCTGTTTCGCCCGTTCTCTCGCGCACTGTGTCTCGACCTTTTTTTTCTGGCTCGATGTGGTCTGCCTTTATTCAGTGACATCAAGCAGTATAATCCATACCTCGAGGCTTTAGAATGCATGCATAGACCTGAGATAAGGTTCGCTTTCTGGTGATGATGATCCGCGAACGGTTCGCGAAACTGTAAACCTTCGCATTCCTGGAGGAAAACATTCGGAGATGAAACAGACATCGACTCCGACACAAACAACGACCGCGAGGCGATTGACTGTCTCGTGGGCATAACTTGTGAGATGGAGATTGGGTTGCACAGAAAGGCTGAAGATTGGGCGATATGGGGGCACGAATTGGACATGGGTCCTCTTTGAGATCTGGGACGAGCATCCGAATCGTCCTGTGTATTGAAGAAGGCCGCAGACCAATCCGTCTTTGCTCTTTTAGACGGAATGGTCACAGAAATGATTGTCCATCATGAACATAATGGAGCAAAGTCCCTCTAACTTGTGTAGGGGTCCGGGTGACAGCGGCAAGATGCAAGTTCCTGAGTGCCTTCCGTCGACTGTGTCGATGGTGGAAGCAAGCGTAGGTTGTCCTAAAAAGGCAATTTATACAAGGTGACCGCTATCGAGTCTGCCGCCACCGCCGAATCACAAACCGACTCACGCCCAACAGCAAGCCCATTTTGCACACCATCGCCAGTCCTTCTGGACGCTCCGTTACCACACAAGATGGAAGCGTCGTCTTTACCCAAGGTAGAAGAGGAGAAAGCTCGCACCTCACGACGTGTGAAGCTCAGGGCCTTGAACCTCTCCCTCGACACCCCAGGTCTGTCACCGCTCTAAAACGGAACTAACATGTCTCACCGCCACAATAGAGTCCTCGAAACTTGACTCGTCTCTCAAGCGTCACACCGCGCTCATTAAGCGCATGCGCCAATCAATCGGTTCAGATAACCGCGACCAGATCATCAAGGACATCGACTCGCTTTCGCTCGAGAAATACATCGACGAGATAGCCGGCGCGGCACTCGATGGTATCGCGCGATGCAAGACAGAGAAAGACGTTTGGGCCGCGGTAGAGGTGAGGGATCCCAGCTTCTCTGGGCGTGTAAAATTGTACTCACATGCTTCCAGGTCATATGCACCCTCCATAGACGATTCCCAACTTCGTTCTCCCCTACCTTTGTGGACATGTTAGCTTCCGCGATCGCCGCTCCATCAAGGGCAGCCCTCTCCGCCCTTCCTCCCGATCAACGTGAGAAGGAGGACGCTGCAAGGATCACCCGTCAACGACCGGTCCTTCGGGTGTGCTCCGAGCTTGCCCTCGTGGGCGTCATCAGGGATTCTCCGACCAGGAGTGGTAGCGAGTGGATAATGAAGGCCACCAAAGAATTGGTACAACATATCCTCCTCGGTCGCATGGGTCTATACTGATATCCAACATAGTTATCAAATGACCCTACTTTGTCTTCTCTCCCTTTGCTTTCAGCATTCCTCAAGTCATATGCTCGCCCCTATCTCGGATTGATGCCTCCACAAACCAAGCAAATACCTAGCGACTCAGAACCTGGCACTCTGTCCTCCATCACGACAAGTGAAACTCGAGGAAGCTTTCCTCCCCTTCTCAATGAAGACGAAGAACTGGTAGAACAGGACATACGTGATCGGTTCAAGCGCATGTGTGAAGGCTATTTTGACAATGTGACCAAGAAACTAGTTATGGAACACAAAGTACGCGGATGTATTATCCTCCCACATTACTTTTGCTCCAACTCGAGTCATTTATAGCGTCTCCAAGAACAGGATCGTCGTAATCATGAAGCATACATTCGTTCCGGTGAAATATTTGAAGACAGGCAGCAAGCATACGAAAAAATGACCAAGGGATACGAAAAGCTCCTTGCAAGCTGCCAAACGTGCGTACAAATCCTTGCGCTATGTTTACCATTAACAGCACAACTCCAGCCTTTCTGAGTTGCTCTATCTTCCTATGCCTGCGTTGCCAACTGCCTCCCAGAAGTCGGACTCGATCCAGATAGGGTCGAATGCTGGTGGAATACTTGCCGACGAATCGGAGGATACCTCGCTCGCGTCTGGTGGAAAGTGGGAAGACGAGGAAGAACGAAAGTTTTTCGAGGACATTCAGGACCTGAAAGATTTTGTTCCCAAGAGTGTTCTTGGTATCGAATCAGAAGAAAGAACCGACAACGCAGCCGACGAAGAGAGAGAGAAAGCTGAAAAGGAAAAGGCAGAAGTGGAAGCGAAGAAACTAGAACAAGAGCTCGAGGGACTTAAAGCCAATGGGGATATACATACTAATGGGTATCATTCCGGGGAAGGACCGGACAGCCCAAACGACGAAGAGGATGGGTAAGCCGAGCCGAACTTTCATGGATTTCTACTCAAAGTATCTCACTGTGACGCACTAAAACTTCCAGTGCAGTCACGCCTACACCAGGGTCTCCCAGACCTTCGACTCCCTCGTTGTCTCCCGAACTCGCACCGCGAGGTCCTTCACAGCTTCTTACTGCCCTCTTGGCTCGCCTCCCAGATGCCACCAACCGGGCAATGATTGACCAAGCCGCCGTGGACTTTGCGTTTCTCAATTCCAAGGCCGCTAGAAAAAGGCTCATCAAAGTGGGTTCCATCTCACGTATCTTTCCTTGGGCAATTTAATAAGTTTAGATTAGTTCTTGACCACTGTTCCGAAGAACAGAACCGACCTCCTGCCCCACTACGCCAGGCTGGCTGCTACCCTAAGTAAGTACATGCCGGACATAGGATCGCAACTAGTCGCTTTTGTGAGTCATCCCATCCAAGTCGTTGCGATTCATATATTGAATAAGAGTTGACCAATGTGCTAAGTTGGATGAAGAGTTCCGGTATTTACAGAGGAAAAAGAACGTCGTTAAAGAGCTTGCCGAAACACGCACCAAGGTATGTCGTTCTGTTTGGTGATGGTGTGTTATTTAACCCTCCACCTAAACAGAATGTTGTCTTTCTGTCGAACTTGACAAAGTTCCGCATCGTGCCATACCACCTGATATTGCACATGTTCAAAGTCTGTCTCGATGACTTTTCGGGCACGAACGTAGAAAATATAGCCCTTTTGCTTGAAGGATGTGGGCGCTTTCTTCTACGGAGCGAGGATACCAGAGAAAGGTTCAGTACCATGGTGCGGTTTCAGCTGCGCTTGGCATCAACTCTATCGAGCTTACTGTTATCTAGCTCGAACTCATGAAGCGCAAACAAAACATGCAACATTTCGACCAAAGGCAAATCCTCCTGCTCGAGAACGCCTACTACCAGGTTTGAACTTTTATAAGCAGCCTAGGATCGGACATTGAGTATCTATTCAGTGCAATCCCCCAGAACGTGCCCCACGTGTTGAGAAGGAACGAACTCCGATTGAGCTTTTCATTCGCCACCTCGTATTCGATGTTCTTTCCAAGAAAACCATCGATAAGGTGCTCAAGCTCGTTCGGAAATTGGATTGGGAGGATCCTCTTGCACAGCGCTCTTTGCACAAAGTTTTCACGAAGCCTTGGAAAATCAAATACAGCAACATCAGTTTGCTTGCGATGTTGACGTACGACCTACAGCGCTATCATCCTGCTTTCGCCATATCCGTTGTAGATCAAGTACTCGAAGACATTCGTCGGGGGCTGGAGCAGAACGTATACAACACGAATCAGCAACGAATAGCAACGATGAAGTACCTCGGAGAATTGTACATCTACCGTCTGGTAGGCTCTAGCTTGGTGTTCGACACGTTGTGGTTACTTGTAACGTTCGGACATCGTCAGTCTCACTCCCATTTGCATTGCATCCTCCGCGCTCACATTTCATCCTAGCTGACGGTCAGCCATTGCCGCGTCAACCTTGCACACTCGATATGCCAGATGACTTTTTCAGAATTCGCTTAGTCTGCGTGATGCTAGACACTGTTGGCATGTGTTTTGACAGGGGAAGTCAGAAAAGAAAGCTCGATAGCTTCTTGGTATTCTTCCAGGTGAACTGTCTCTGGTCTTCAACTTACAGAAAGGCTGACACCGGACTCAGTATTATGTCTTATGTAAAGACGAGCTGCCTATGGATGCAGATTTCATGCTGTCAGATTCCCTTGACGTAAGGCGGATTTGTAACTTCCGTGACCATAACCTCACCGCTGTGCAGGCTATTCGACCGAAATTAGCGATGCCGAAGTCTACCGAGGAAGCTGCCGCGGCAGTCGATGAAATGTTCAATACCGTCATGCAAAATGCAGGATGTGAGTAGTCCTCGTGGTCCCTCCTTTCTTAGCTGAGCATGCATCCAAGTAACAACTGAGGGTGATAGTGGTGATGATAGTGAGGATGGGGAACGGCCTCAGGAAGATGACGAAGAAGAAGAAGATACAGGCGGCCAGGAGTCTGCAGTGAGCATTGTTTCGCGAGTCTCCACAAAGAGAGTTACAGAGACGGCTTTACACAGGCTGAAGACCGTGCTCCGTCGCCAGACCCCGTCGTGGTGCTCTCTGCTCAGGAATACCTCGGTCCCTCAGAAGAAGCTGATGCGGAATTTGCAAAAGAACTTGCAAAAATCATCACGGATTCGTCTGTTGAGTCGAGAAAAATTGACAAGAAGGCTGCCTGGTGGGACTCTGCTGTACTAGCTCCTGGCTCAAGAAAGAGGCGCGTAGATGATAACGAGGGGGCTGCTGATGGCGAAGGCAACGCAGTTAATGGCGAGTCGGTGACGAACTTCACAGTGATCACGAAGAGAGGAAACAAGCAACAGGTCGATCAGTGAGACATTCATGCGTGACCTATACTAATCTATTTGATAGGCGCGATATCTGCCCATCCCTACAGGATCTGCTCTAGCGGTGCATACGCGTTCGGCACAACTCCAGGACGAAGTAGACAAGCAACATCTGAAACGCCTAGTCTTGAACTACGAGCAGAGCCAAGAGGCTGAAGAGTTGAAAGGTAGTTTTCCTATGGCATCTAGAAATCTAACATTCTGGTGACGACTTGCACGACAGCGTTGGAAAACCGAAGCCGGACTAGTGCGATCAAAATTCGCTATGTTGGCTAACAGGCGATGACTTGTCGCACTGGCACAGGCCAATAAATCGGCACATCACAGCAGCCGTTTCGCTCGATTGCGATTACTGCGGTCCTCCGCACCCACTTCCCGACTTCGCACTTCCGGTCAAGACCTACGCTAGTCACCATGACTTGGTTGTGGTGTCTTGGGCGTACTCCGTCTCCAACGTCCACCGACTCCAGGTTCAGTATCCATGTTGACGACCTTATGTACTTTGACGACCCCAAATCATCTATACAACAACCTTCTAGTCACAGGTGCAATGCAACCATGATCGTAGCACTTGACGCGACTTGCATGTTTCCCCAGAACGACTAGACACCGAAATTTGTAACACGACCCATTTCTTTTCCCCCTAAAGTCGATTGCAGCGCTAAGATCCCGACGAGCACCAGCGAGTTAAACAGCTTCAAGTAGGTCTCTGGCTTGGTAGGTAGCTGTGCCTTGTTTTCCACCCACAACCGTTCCTACACTGCTACTAGTATAATAGACGGTGTTGGTTGATGCCAAATGGCACAAAGTTTTCGACGACCTGCCTCCACCCGCTCCCCTCTCAGTACGTGACGATGAATGGCTAATAATGTTCCGGTTTGCAAGGGCTATCGACCATTGACCTGGTTCAAACTCTTCGCAGGTATGGCAAACATTGAGGTGTGGAACGGAGACGCTTGATCGAACTCGATAGGCGACTCATAGCTAGTAAACGAACTAGTATGATTATAATCCAGTACATACCGCCGTCGTAACGCCTGCGTCTTTGATTGAGATTGACTCGACGCTGCGATGACCACGTCTTCGACTCGTGTATGTCAAAGACCTTCGGCCCTTGATCTCTCCTTTAAATCCATGTTACAACGACGACTAGGTCAGGTAACTCCGAGATTGCCAGCTTGTCTAAATCACACTATCCTCCAATCCAGCCATTGTCCGAGCACAGAGATTCTCCACATACCTGGACTAAGTTCTCTCTTCGACCTCGCGAACCCCATAGCGGTGTTTTCATGCACGATTCTGACGACAACTACTTCTCGGACGACTTGGTGCTCGATGACAAGACACTCGCTGTTCTTGATGAGGAGGAATCCAAATTCAAACGTATCACCAGCATCCAAACTCAACAAACTGTTACGGTCGCGCCCCCAGCCAAGCGTCAAAAGACGACGGGATCATGGCAGCCTCAGAATGAGTCGGTTAACAGAACGCTTCGCCGCGTGGACACTTCGGAGGACATGGAAGACCTTCCAGACATCTCTATTCGGCAAGATGGTACCTACGGTTTCCAGGATAAGCAAAGGCGTCCGTCGGGGCCTCCTAGTCGGTCGGGAATCGCTCCAGGATCGAATGTCGTTGCTCAGGCAGGATCTGGGTCCAGACCCATGACGACCGCTCCTTTGTCTCGAGGTTCTGCGCTTGTCGCGCGCAGTACCTCCGGGACAGGTCCGGCTAGACCAACTCAAGCTCCTTCTCGTCCGCCGTCTTCTGCGCGTGGCACGTGGATTACTCGGTCACCTGTTTCATCACAAGACATATCTCGGACGCAGCCAGGACATCCCCAACGAGTCAATCGAGTTCCATCTACAACTGCCTCTGGCAATTATGTTGAGCAGTTACGTCAACAGATAGAAGAGGTATGGTAATTGTGCAGCACATGGTTGTGCAGTACGTGGATTGAAGACCTCTTTTTATAGCTTCGTAAGAAGAACGAAGCTATCCAGGCCGACATGGAGTCTGCTCTGGACGCGAAGTTTTCCAAGGAGGGGGAGGTGACTATCCTCAGAAAACGTCTGGAAAAGGTACACGGCGCGGTGTTTTACGCGGGAGTGCTCCATGATGAACGTCGGGTTCGTACAGACAGCCCAAGAGCACTTGGCCCAGCTCGCAAAGCTTAAGTCCGCGAAGGATGAGGCCGACGCGAAGCACGTTCTGTTGCAGAAGCAACACGAAGCAGATAAAGAGCGTTTGAGAACAGAATTAACTTTCAGAGTAAGGAACGTATATATCATTGGGCGACTGATCATATGTCCTTCAGCGCCATGAGTTAGAGACTTCCTCGCGGAAACACTCTGCATTTCTTTTACCCAAGAACGATATTTCGCAAACAGCGGAAGATTTACACTCTCAGCGGCAGAGATCGGATCGATGGAGTTCTCCTGGCCCTTCTCGGCCAGCTCCAGAAACCCCTCGTCGCCCCCGCTTCGGTGCCATATCAGACTTTGAAAAGCCGAGGAAAACCACCACGTTAGAGACGAGAGAGATCCCGTCAGGATTTCAGAGCGGCCCTCCGCGTTCACAATTTACGGCGGGGCGCAAAGGAAAGGAGACCACCTCATTCAGTACTTCTGTAAGTTCTTTTCTGATAGATGGACATAACCATAACCATTTCCCAGCACCCGTCCCCTGTCATTCCAAGTGCTGGTCCAGTGCCTCAGGCGTCAAATAGTCGATTTCCCGAACCCGAGGTGTTTGGTACTCAAATGGATGGCGGTGGTGCCATAGAGGATTTTATCCCTCCTGTTGATGTTGGCATCGATGATGTTCATATGGCGGATGAAGGGACGCCAGTCATGACACTCTCTTCCCAAGAAAATACCGCTGCTCTGGCTCTTCCGAGTTGGAATCTAGTCGTTGGTGTTCACGCTCTTTGATCGCTTCTTCGAGGCTGATGTTTAATAGCTTCATGATATCATGCAGACACATACGCTACAAGGGTCAAAACTCCCGACTTTGCAGCTACTCGTGTGTGCATCTCCGGCAGACACAGGTCAAGTCCTGTCCTATGGTGCCGCGCTAACACGAATATTTGACACCCTCGGGGGCATTCCTGCTCAACCTGATAGGGATTTTTACCATTTGGCCCGAATTATCTGTTGTGCACTATGTGAGATCACCCAGTTACTAGCAAAACATAATTCGGTTCGCTCCCCAACTTTTGGCTGTTTGGCCATCGCTCAGTCTCTGCAGATTTCCCCTTTGACTGCCGTTCTGAACCTACTTACCAACCTTGTATACATGTTGCCGCCGATCCCTGCTCTTCTGTTGTCACAGCGTGCTCCCGACCACGATGAGACACCACGATTGTTGGGAGTGTTGCATAACATCATTCAAGACCAGCTCCAGAAGCTTGATGTTACGACTGGCCACGAGCCTCCCGAGCTTTGCTCGCTTGGAAAAGAAACATTATCTCTTTACGAAGCACTCGTTTGGTGGATTCCCGACGACCTCGAAGACAGGTCAGCCTTTGCAAACGAGCGCATGCTATTTGCTAACCGTGAATGCATTCAGCTTGAGTGCATGTCCGACCATGCCATCCTTGCTCACAATATTGCTCCATCCCCACCGCCCGCTGTGGTTCCTTATCGAGAGCATGCGGATACTCTTATGGCTGTCGACAAGTATGATTCATGCAGTTCTAGCAGCCTCCTAGTCAACATGATTGCAGGACGGAACTTATCTCGTTCATTATTGTCACATCCAGCAAGCGAACAGACAGGAAACGACGGCGAACGCGTGGACCTTGCTCATCGTCCACAAATTGGTCTCGTATGTTCTCTACTAACCGATACTAACCGCCAAGGACCCGAGGTGCGCCGTTGAACATTTTTCTTTGTCGCCTTTTTCTCACTGCAGTGGTAACTCACAGGCAGATGAACTCAAGAGTCGCATCATCATGTTCTTTGGCATCCTTTCCAACGCGCATCCTGACACATATACGTTGTTGGTTGAATCCCAAGAGCTAATCCCGTCGATAGTCCTTTACCTCTATTATCTGGTTACGCCGATTTGGGATGAGAATGGGGTGGTCTTCAATGATCCTCAGCCTGTTACGAGGTGCTCGAGCTGTCTCTAAACGAGGGCGACCTTTTTAGCTGATTCCAGGAGAGCAGAACAATACACATCATCAATCACACGACGTTGCTACTCCATCACTTGGTCATAGGTGAAGATGCGACGCTCGACTTGCGCGAACGTCTTTTGCGCGCACCAGCAAAGACATACCAAGGACTGATCCATTTCTTTATCCTGACATTCGGTCGTCTCAGTTACGCGAACCCCCCTTATTGGCTGGATGCAAAGGACAGACAACGACTGGCAGGAGTCGCAGGTCTGTGCTCGGCTGTAACGTCGAGTGAACTCGCTTACGATGGGCGTGCAGATCTAGCTAGAGCTCTCCTCGAGAGGGTAATTCAAGGGCCAGAGCTAGACTTGATTTGGGAAACCTATCAAGACGAAGGAGAGGAGAATGATGAAGCTGCTATGGACGTGGACGACGAGGAAGTAGAGGCTCAAAAAATTGCAAATTCGTGACTGGCGTGCTCATTGTAGACAAAAAGCCCTAGAAATTCCACCGGGAAACAAAGATGAACAAAGCGAATCGATGAGAGCGAAGCGACAGGTTGCACGGATGGAACCTCTTAAGGAATGTCCAGCGCACCAACTCCGACAGTCTGGCGAAACGAAGAGGATTCAGATCCTTAGGGTAAAGACATGGTTAGCTTTACCTCGCGACAGAATTTCTTCCTCCATTGCATGTGCCTTTTTTCGGTCTTTGACAAGGATTCGAGTGCTTGTGATCTCTTGAGAGTGAACGCACACGCCTCCGACCTATATTTAGTGGACCACCGGAGACGAATCTTCATCTACAGACAGCAAATATTCGCTGACTCCCTACAAAAGAGTGTGACGAACCTACCGCATAAGGTGACACCGAGAGCGCGGTCGTGTTCTTGGACCCGTCCAAGAAGTGAGGTACATCGATAGACGATGCTCCTCCAGCGCTCTCGAGCCACAGTTTCCAGAGACAGTCTTCCCAATCTAGAATGCGTGATCCAAACATGTAAAGTCGTTCTGTACACCAAACCGGGTGGTCCCTCGGGAGAAGGATCGGTGCAAGCAGCCTCGGCGAAAATACCCTGTGCGTTGCATTGCTCAAGAGGACTGGATGGGGTGTGTCAATGGGCAGTTTTTCTAGCCAATGCGCGTGGTCCAAGAGTGCGGACTTGGGGATGTCATCTGGGAACAAGACCACCTGAGACGTACGCGCAAAGAATCTGGCCATGTTCAGGTATGTACTCGATGAACCTCCAGCGACCGAAGGCACGTGCAAAACGTGTACAAAAGTGTTGGACGGTGCGTGTTTCGTCGTGAGATAGTCGAGCAGGTTTTTGTATCCGGTTGAGTTGGGTGCGTTCGTGGTGACGACTATGAGAGATACTGGACCTGGCCATGCTGTGGCGGATGCGAGAGCTTCCTCGATTCGAGCATCCTCAATCCAAAGACAAGCGGTGAGATCTGATTTATAGCCTGGATGGGCTTGCACAACGAATGTATCTAAATGTGCTTGAGGGGGAAGTTCTCTAAAGGCAACAGACAGGCGTTGCGATAGTGTGACATTCATCAATGGTGGCAATGATGTACCATGGATATCAGCTTCAAGGTTGGTAACAGGCCTCCAGGATTGGTGTTGCTCAGGTCGGGCTGCCTGGAGCGCTTCTCGAGAAAAGGCATGAATCCTGACGGTCAAGAAAAGTACGCTGACGCAGCAATACAGCGTGAGGAGGGTGCGTGGCCGCCAGACGTGCCCACTGCGTATCCTCCGTAGGTCGTCTGACAGAAAGGTCGCAGGATCTGTGACAAACTGCTTCAGCAAACAAAGTCGCCCCACACGGGGCCTTTGTTCAGCTAGACCCCCCTCTAGAATATGTAAGTAGTCCTTCTCCAAGTCTATGGAACCCAGCGAGATCTGCTCAGAGGCGGTGCGAACCCGGTGGAGGTACCCAAGGTTGGAAAGGTGGCTTTGGTAGCTCCCTGAAACCGAAATCGACACTCGATGCCGCCTGCCAGTGGCCAGATTGGAAGGAACCGACTTGCTTTGCGGTAAATTTGAATCCATTGAAGGGGCCTGAGTATAGCTCGTGGGTAAAGGGAAGAATTGAAGGGGGCGTGCAGCGAATAATTCAAGTCGAATGACCGGAGACGAGCATGGCAACTTGGAATCCTGTACTCTGGCAGACGTCTTACCGCGCAGGTTGACCACCTTCACATTGGGTGTCCTCGTCCCACACGCTTTCAATTGGAGTGGAGAACTTAGACCGCGAATAGTGAAGAGCTGTGGTCAAGTCACAGCTATTGTTTGGTAACATATCAAACAGACTGAGCAGTGATGTTGCGGATTAGATCAAGATCCCTAGATGCACTTTAAAAACGCATCTCAACGCTGTCATCGCCTACTCGTCCTCCTCGATGTCCCCAAACTCAAACATCCCCAAACGATCCCGTTTGCCAGCTGCGGTGCACTCCTGCAGGTGCTTGACCACTTGCGGATACGCTTCAAGGTACTTGCAGTTCTTTCGATCAACGGAAGCGAGACCTTCACGGAGCAGATCTGCGTTGATGCAAGCAAGCGAATCCTGCGCAGATGCTGGATCTACGGGGTCGATGAGTCGGAGGTGCAAGATGTTTCCTTCCTTTTGGTCGATGTTGGCGATGAGTTTACGTCCTTCACAAAGCGAACGGAAGCGATCGACCGCGTCCTGGTAATATTCGCTGTCGGGGTTTACCAACTTCACGAAACTATTCAACCAATTAACACGCATGTAATAGGAGAAGAGAAGAGCAAACCTGAGGCGCGCATCCTGTGCCTGACCGGGGAGTGAGCGGAATTTTGGATCAAGAGGTCGCAAATTCGAGAATTTGACGATGTCTTGATTGCCATAATCAATAAAAGTGACTTCGGCCTCCTTTTTGATAGGCGATGCTCGACGAATCCTGGCACGGTACCATGAACCATCAGAGAATTTTGCAGAGACGAGATCACCATTTGTTGGTATGAAATTTGGAGGTACTGCCGCAGACTTATGGTGCAACGAAAAATCGCGCATCAACTTCTCCAGCGAGGCTATGCCTGCAGATCGGATTCCCACTGAGCAGACTAACTAGCGGAATGCAACGGTGGACCAACCTTCGGTATTTAACACCTGAACAGAGAAGTTGAGGCCGTTCTTCGTTCGTACGTCGCTGATGATGACATCGCTGTACTCCGGCTTCAATGATGCAGAAACGTCCCCCACAGGTGCCTGCGCAGCTTTTTCGGCCTCCTCGTCGTAATCTTTCCACACCTACAAGAACATCTATCAACACACGTCTCCGTATATGCCGGTTCGAACTCACGTTGCGTCGTGCTTGCTTGGCTTCAGCCTGGCATTCATGCATCAGCGTCAGTCGAAACGAAGAAACGAGGGTACACACTTCTGCTTCGTATATCTGCTTCGTCCATGATAGACCATCCGCAGAGAACGCGTGCACAAAAGCATACCCTTCTCGAACAAGTGAAATAGCAGCATTTTCGTTTTTCAACCACAAAGCACCAATAAAGCCACCAGACTTGTCGGTCGATTCGACTTCAAACTCGACGTCACGTTGCATATATCGCCTTGTTGCAAACTCTGCAGCTTCAGAACCAAACGGCTCACTCTTCTCTGACGCACTACGAGCTGTACGCGGTGTTCTGATACCTTACAAGATGTGAGGCTATGGATTGAAGGAAGGTGATTGAATAAACTACCGCTGAGTACCAGGGTCAGGGTTTGGTTATCCTTGGGGAGGAATAGCCTAGAGGGACAGGTATTAGCCACGCGTGGAGGCAACGATCGAGAATTTTGTACTTGAATCGTGATCCAGAGGCGACATAGTCAACAACTGCAGTTATCTTACCCTGCCGCTTGAAACCACTTAAGAATGAATTTGCACGCGCTGCAGTCTAGACTGCAAGTTCGAACGAGGCTACAACGTGCTTGGTCTTTGAGCAACCTACCTCGGACAGATTAAGGGGCTGTTTAGGTGGTGGTTGCTCTTTGCCAGAATGAATCCCACGAGTTTCTGTCAATGCACTGCAAGACGAGTTTACTAAGCTTAGCGGGATAATGTTGTTCACGTACGCTTGTTCAGCTGCCATGAGTTTGTCATAGTCTGGCGATCTGTCTTCATCATCTCGGCGATGGCGGACAACGCTTGCGAGACCCTTCTCAATCAGTTGTTCAGCGATATTCCTGAGTAGTACATCGCACGACCAGGTGTGAGCAGATAATCCTCTCGTCATGAAAACACCGCCATACGAGTTCTGTCCGCCATATCGGACGGTGACGCACTCTCGCTCTTCGAATTCGCCTTCGCGGGGACGGATGAAGTCAACGGTTACTCTGATACTTCTGCCGATCAGCCTCTTTCGTAGGAATTCTCGGGCCTCTTGAGCATAGAACGCTTGTTTATGATCTGAAAGCCTGAAATCCTTTTGATCAGATGTACTGGGTCCAGGCATGATCCGATCTTACTTTGGGCCCCTAGTAGAACTCAAATGCAACCTGTGTTCCTTTCCACTCTCTTTCTCAGCCACTGATATCTGGTCGCCGCTCCATACACGAATAACAAGCCCTTCGAACGATAACAAATTCCCGTTAGGATTGCCATTAGCCTTCGTTGAGGCGATAACAGTCGGAATCGGAGCACTGGCATAGAGACATGCTCGCTTCTCCTTGGCAATTTTTTCGGCTGCCCGAAGCCGTTCCATCCCACCCCCGCTCGCGAGCATGCCTGCGTGCCAGTCGACGATGCGGGCTAGGCCAGCGGCGACCAAGTGCTCCGCGACATTCCCCGCAGGGTGGAGGACTACGCGGTCTTCATTAAGAGCTCTGATATAGCTTCAATGGTAGGAGTAACTCGCCTGAACCAATAAAGATTGAGGCAGGTGGAGGTGGTGCGCTTGTACCCGTTTGGAAAGGGGTTGCTGGGGAACTTGGCAGTGAGAATATCAGAACACGAACAGCACGTTGAAGCAATCGGGATTCGGTGAAAAACTTGGCCTGAACCGACTTAGCTCTTGCGCCCGGCATACAAACTGGAGAACGAACCTCCTCTGCCCACGGTTCTGATGCTTCGTCAGGCTTCGACGATGTTCTTGCACAACGAACCCCAGCAAGTGCGATATTTATTATTTGATGTTCTCCATCAGGCATGAAGAGTCGCACACGAACAGTTGATCCGTCGCGAACTTGTTCCACCAGGGCTACATCGACGGCGATTAATACATGGTCAAACTAGCATGTTGCGAACACATGCCATCGATTGATCTCCCCTTCCACTCCGAAATGAATCCATGAGAATCTTGAGGCATCGTGTGGTGCACAACACGAGCCTGGGCACGTGCCAACTATTGTCAGTGCAAAGAGGCGGCCGGGGCATCTGGGGCACACCTGAGGACCATGGGGATTCCAAAGACCCGATCCGGCTGCCTTGGCTTCGGCCTCAAGGTCACGCTTCTGTGTGTCATCCTCGGTGGGCTCGCGCTTTAGATCTTTGACTTTGGCCCATCCATTCTTGAGAAGCTCCGAAGTCACGTCGAGGCCACCGATTTCAGCAGTGCCGAGATCGCGCGTGATATCGTCATTGGACGGCAAGCTGTGTGTCGATATAAACGAGATGGGCTTGCCGACCGCCATGGCGCGTAAGAAGTCACGAGACTCGAAGGCCCATGGCTAGAGCACAAGGATTTAGCACAAGGAAAGCGTAAATGTACACTGACGGGCTTGCCTCGTCTTCCCTAGTGGTATTACCCATTCTTGGCGCAGTCACATCTGCAAGATGAAGGATTCTGGCAGATGCAACGTGTCATGCTCGGTGCGGCACATCGTGCGTGGACGGGAACATTCATTACCTTTCTTTTGTGGGTTGGCCCTGCGTACCTGGAGGGCCACGCAAGACGAGGGTGTCACCAGAGATGGCGGCTGCGCGTGGTTTGGAATGGACATCAGTCGTACGAGCGGGGGTTGTAGAGCATACCCACATTTGACAACCTAGGGATAGTCACGAGTCATGAGTTTAGGGAAGGAAGAAAAGAAGAGAGCAGGAGACATACGGCTTTCATGGACATGACTGGAGGAGAGAAAGAAAAGTGGATGGATATGCAGACACTCGATGTTTCAAATGGCTTTCGCTGTAGAGAAGACTGATGAGAATATATTTCCTTTTCCAGATTACAGCTGAATAGTCAGTCCCTTCGCCTGGGACCAGAACGTGATGTAAGTAAACGACCACGTCGAGTTTGGCGTGGATCAAGAGGTAATGACTATCTCAACCCGCGTGCGAGGTCCCAAAACTTGTTCGCGACATGCGTTGTCCACGAGTCGCAGTCGGTGAAAGTCGTTCAGTAACAGCATTGCCTCGCAGCGCTTACCCCCGAGTAAAAGCAACGAAGCCGCAGCCCCCGCTCATTTCATTCTCCCTCAGCCCATAGTCTACCCTACAGCATCGTGTTCACCACTCTAGCCTATGAGCACCTCCCGATTCCATGAACACCTTGCTTCCGACTTCTCCAATGACGACCAGCACCCTGAGCCAGCCAGAAAGACTGACCGCACTGACATCATCGCGCAGATACGAGAGGCGACGTCCGCTCCTTCTCCACTGACCAGATATCTCAAGGACCCCGCATTCATCAGTGCCGTTGATGACCCAGAGAGCACTCGCACTCGCAGCCAGCGCCACTCTTCTTCGAGCACGCGTAGTCGAGAGCCACGGTCTTCCACCATCCTGGGTCTCGTACTAGCGGAAGAAGAGAAGCAGGCTCACAAACTCAAGTCGCTGCTTCGATCAACAGGTGATAAACTTGACCGCGAGATCCGTCGAGCCAATCATGGGGTGTCCAGGGCTGAACACGCAGAGTCCAGGGTACATGAATTGTCCGCTCGTGTCTCAAAAGCCGAGTCCAGCAAACACATTGTGGAGCTCGAGGCAGCGCGCGCCAAAGAGGAGATTAAACGCTACCAGCTACAGATCGAGAGCCTTGAGCGGGACGTGAAGCGACTCCAGGCTGACGTTGCCCTACTCGAGAAGCAGAGAAACGAAGCGGACGAAAGTGCCTCGCGCGCACGCGACACCGCAAGGAAATTCGAGATGCAGCTCAGTAACACTCAGGCTAGGCAAGTTGGGAGAGAGGAAGGCCTGAGACACGGGTTACACAAGTGGTTCAAGACGGGCCAAATTGAAGGCTGGGATGCTGGACATGTCGAGGGTTATGAGAGCGGTCGTGACCATGGGTTTGAGGAAGGGCGGGGACACGGCTTTGCGGAGGGTCAAGAGATCGGGCTCAAGCAAGGGCGCAAAATTGGCAAACAAGACGGATTTGATGAAGGATGGGAAAAAGGTCGGAAAGAGGAACGTGAGCATGCTTTACAGGCCTTTGACGATTTTTTTGCTGCAGAAATCGACGAACGGGACCAAGTGGTAAGTCGAGAGCAAGACGAGTACGAATCCTGGCTAACCGGTAGCTCGAAGACAAGAAACCAAGCGCAGAGATGGTCAGACTGGATGCGGCGTTCGACATCGGCTGTTTCACAAAAACCATGGGTTCGACGACCACTGGGGGGTGGCACATGATGCATGATATACTTATGGACTGTCACTGGACATTTGGTAGATTTGGTAGAGGCGTGAGAGTTGAATTGTACTTGGATCCCGACTTGAACCCGACCATCACAATATGACCCCTGGCTCGCTGTCACCCCCGCTTCCAGCCCCCCGCCGCAAGGGCAAAGAGATCCCACGTCTCCCGTTGTCTGCCTTCAGCCCTCCCAACACCGGCACCTCCGACACTTTTCCCCTTCCACCAACACCGAGTCTCATCGCTCCAAGCGGGGTCGTCGACTCGCATCTCCAATTCTCTCTCGATGCGGCGGGCGGATACGAGGCAGACATCGGTCATCTTAAACCAGCCCACAAAAAAGCCGTCGTGCTGTCGTCCAGGGGGCACCCTACCGAGGCGATCGTCAACTCCCTGCAATCGTGAGGCTTTCATCCGTCCTTTCTGCGTAAACGGTCTTATCTCGCCACAGATTACAATCCAACGTGGTCGATGCGCGAGTCCTGTCCGTGCTGATCCCCTTGGCTCTCGAGAGTACCGAAATTCCTCAATACCTGTCTGCAACGGATCCCCTTCTATTGGCGCTCACAACGACATACGATGGTACGACCCCTGTGGCGGCAGAAGGCGAGGAGGATAGCGAGGACCAGGCTCAAGTAGAAACGCCAGTCAAGAATCTGCGTTGGGCCCTACGACACAGTCGAGTCGTTGATCTTGACGTCGAGGGCAGTAGCATAGCTGCCGATGCTTCATTTTACGATAATTTTGTCAACCTCCTCACCAAAGGCATCGAATCAGACACCAATACTAAGCGTACACCAATCGTATTGAGTAGGTGGCACTCATAGTCTCTCGGTCCTTTACTGACTTGTCGTGTGCAGCCAACGTATTGCCTCCTCCGCTTGACTCGATCACGCCGGTGGTTACGATGATGAATCATCCGACATATACTACCTACCGACAGCGGGTATCGTTGTTTTCTCTCTTTGAAGACGTATACGTGAAACTTCTCCCCCCGACGTGGGTCTCGACCGGATTAACAGCAAGACTGGAAGAAAAACAGGAAAGGGAATTGAGAAACATTCTCAAACTATTCAGTGAGTCAAAATGACCGCGAGGTGGGATGGTTGGCTCACAATAGTTTAGTTGTCCCGGTCCTGGAAGCCTTCGGGTTTGAGAGAATCATTTTTGGATCTTCGCCTGCGTCTGCCAGTGGCTCGCCTGCGCTGGCAGAGAACTGGTATAAGCTCGTTCTGGAGTCATTCCGCGAGTTGGCAGTGTCCCAGGACGAGATGGACAAGATTTTTATAGAAAATGCCGAGCGTGTCTACGGCTCGACTTGACGGCTGTGCCGTAGAGCAAAGACTTGGGAAGACCGAAGGCGACTTGAAGCTTGAAGACTGAAGCATGTTGTATGATTGCGGGCTTTCTTTCTGGGCTGTGTTACAATTAAATGTTTGACTGCAAGTACGTTAGTATGCGTGCGATGCTACCCTGTAAACTAGCTTGTCATAACATTAACGCACTCCCAACGGGATGTTTACTACTACTAAGTAGTCAAGAGACACGAAGCAAACTGCCGTTGCAATGTGTCCTTATCGTTGACTCGGAGCTCTCCAACTGCACCGCAATAAATACAGTAGCTCCGTTTTCAACTCTTACTTCCATCTCGAACCGTCCTGGTTCGGATACTGACCGTATCGCACTGTAGCTGCAATGGACGCAGACAGCAGCAACCAAGCCGGCTTTGAAGTAGGAAGACGTCACGCATCCTCGTAAGTGTTTCAACTGTCCCAAATCATCCGTCTAGTCACTCCTGTCCGTTTTGTCGAGACCAGGAGCAGTAGAGAATCTTCTCCCGCCGCGGTGAGTCCTACCCTTTGCGCTCCGTCGTTCCTGCATGGTTACTTTCGGCTCCTTGAATCATTTGCTTGTGCATCGCTTTCTTTCAGAAACGACAAAGGCGTTCATTCACACCTACTTCAGACGATGGCGACCTTGTCGTCCCTGTTCCACATAACGAGGACGTCGAAACTCCGACACACGAGAACCCGCCGCTGATACGCCAGGCTGTTGGTTTCTCGTGGACTCCGTCCATCAATGCCAATGTCAGCACCTATCAAGCCACAGTAGCCCCACAACCTGTAGTTCCCTATTTTCTCCCTGGCCAGGCACCTCCTTCACCTCCAAAACCGAAATCTACGAAGCCAAGGGCACCCAGGAAGAAGAAAGACGAGCAATTTTCCGAGAAAACAGGCAGGTTCAAGATCAGTGGCTCCAACCTATCCTCATCGCCTGGTTCTGGCTCTGCGAGCCTCGCTCCAACTTCTGCTGGAAATTCAGCTGATACTAGTTCGTCGAGTGGGGCCACTCGTTCCCCTGCACTTTTACGTTCCATGATACCCGCCGCGAGTCACGCATTGGGTTACGCCAACGGGAACGCCACTGCAGGTCCAAGCAACATCAATGCCAGTGTGGCATCAGTTACTTCACCGTTGGGTCCCAAGCGAGCCAGGAAACCATCAAAGAAAAAGGTTCCTGCATCAGTTCACGATTCTCATAGTCAGCCAAGTGCTCGACCGTCATCTCCTGAACAACCTCCCCCAATCGGTACTTCCGTCGCTCCTCGATTTTCAACCAACGACAATTCTGGGGGACCGTCTGTTGGAAGACCTGGACAAGCTCCTGATCTTCAAAGAACTTATTCCGCACCACCTGGTGTTGCGTCAGGTGGCGCACCTGTCGGGCGCACAAATACATGTAGGTACCATGGAAGTTAACCTGACTTTGACTCACTCGTTTCAGCTACGGGCGTTGCCCAGGGACCTGCTCAGAATGCTTCGAGGCCGATGCGAATGGTAACGTTACTCATCGAAGACACGAGAAGTGGCGTACCCGATCCACAACTGGCAGAAGTTAGAGTTCCATTGAGAGTCGCTGATGATCCAGAAGATGGTTTCTGGGCAGATGCGGTTGAGATCTGTAACGCCCTTCAAGGTGGACCATCCCGTATAGATGGTTGGCACTCTATCCATGCCATCTGGCAACCATGACTGATTCCTCCGCGGTCAGGTTCGGCTAAAGTGTACACCATGAGGGGCAAATTCCGGCAATTTTTCATGCGTGTCGATCAGTTCGACCAACTTCAGGTCCAGCCGGCGCACCTTGCTGTTTCAAAGGAGAGAACGTTGAGTATCTTCGTGGAAGCTGTGAGTACAATCCACGTTGATGGGTTTGGAGAAACTCTTGGAACGCGTCTAACGTCTCGCGTCAGCCCGTGTCCCAAGGTCAACTGCCGCGTCCTCCTGTTGCGCACCCGGATGTGCGACCTGTCTACAATTCTGGTTCCGAGCGCGAGGTTATGTCCTCGCCCACTACAACGTACTGTCGACCCACGTACTCGCTCGTGACGCGTGAGGATCAAATAGAACGGTTATCGAAAAGCAACTACGCCAGGGCAGAGAGGAAAAGGATGTCACCCGTCTCGGAGAGTGGCTCATACGGTCATTCACAAAGGACCACATCGCCAAATACTCGACATAAACCATCGCGACACGACCAATACGCCGGTTCGGGTCAACGCATTTTGACACCACCCATACCCGGTCGGCCTGCAGATACACAAGAAGAAAAGGACGAGGCGATCGCCAACTATATCCGATCACACATCGAGAACCATCCTGGATGGATAGAATACATGCAATCAAAGGCAAAACCTCAGCGCGTCTCTGAGGTACTGAAGCAATACACCTTTGTGGAGGATAGAGTTAGAGAGCTCATCGGACGAAAGACGCCGGCACATTGGGACGGTGCACCGAATTCCTTCGTCGGAAAGGTGAGTCGTCGACGAAGCGGATGACAACACTTTTTTGTTTCTCCGAACCTTGGCTGATGATGTACCTTAGCAACACGTCTGGCGTGTGCTAAAGCTGGACACCAAGTGGGGCGAAGAATGTCAGGAGACGTTGGGCTTCATCAGGTTTTACGGTGAAAACGGTTCGCGATACGAAGACTCTCGTGTCGTCGACATGATCAACGATACCTCACCTCCCAAAGCAAACACGATGGACAAGTTCCTTCGTTTCCTCCGGGGTGTGGATGAAAGTTTTACTCACGATATGCTCAATGGGCAGTTTACGTCAATGCCGACCCAAGGTTGATGCTTTGGGAGAGACGGGGTTCGGATTCCTCGTGAAGGAAAAAGTCAGTGTATATCGGCATAGCATTTACTCATGTTATATCTGACTACATAGATGACTGTGCTATCATACAGTCGCCATTTCACAACTCCTGCTTGAATACTAGTCAAAGCAACCTATGATCAGTCTATGCAAATACAGCGGGGAGTAGTCTTGCATCTGCCTCTCGATCCCCACGAATTTCAACTTTATGGCAACACCCGCCGGGACACAACCTTCTCCGAGCGCGCGTTCCAAAGCGATCTTGGATTGGAACCCGGAGCAATGCATTGGCAATACATAAGCTGGTGCAGGCCGCAGTTCATTCGCCAAAAAGTTGACAGTGTGGGGGATACGAGGGACGAGCTCAGGACCTGCCAGATGGAGCCCGCCGATCACCTGGGCTGTCGTCCGGGCGGGGCGGGGTGGAGAAAAGGCACGGCCCACCATATAGACAGGTCTGACGAGCTTTCGCACTGCGTCCTTGACCACATTCACAATGCCCGCGTGCGAACACCTAGGTCACTAAACGGCCGCGAGTCGAATCCCAGTTGTCACTTGGAATGAGACAAGGAATGCACGGACTTGCTGAATATGACCAAGCCCTTGCCAGCAACGCCGACTGCGGCATAGCGCTCATCCATGAGATGCTAACCGGTCGTCCATAAATGTCAACCTCACATGGGAAATCTCGCTGACAAGGACGAAAACAAACCGGTTCAGATGTCCATCCACCCTCAAACGGCATCACCCTGGGGATTTCACCGCTGACGTAGATTGTCCTCACCGTCCCTCCAGCGTTTTCGATCTGTTCGAACGTCGGGTCATCCGGTAAACGACAAATGATGGTCTCAAACGTGGGCGGCATGGCGATACCGCGGGCTTCAGGACGATCGGGATGCAAGTCCACGTGCGCTGGAACTGCGCATGCCAAGGAAGGCGAGCATCCCACCCGAGTGGTCGCTATGCCAATGAGAAAGGATCACAGTTGAACCCATCTCTTCATCCCGACGCGGAGACATTTGCGGGATCGTATTTACCACAGCAAAAGTTCTCGAAATCGGGAATGGCGACGCCCGTTCGTGGGTCTTGTGCAGGCTTCTGACCAACGAGATGTTGGGACATCTCATGGGTCCCGGTGAAGCCTGGGGGGGAGTTTGGTCATGGAGTCCTGCAAATGACAACGATTATGCTTGTCCGATGGATACTAGACATTGCCTCACCATTCGATGCAGTTGTCCACGAGAAAAGTGACGCTAAAGTTGTCGACTACAACGAGCCCTGCACGAGATTCGGTCGCGAAGAGAACACCAATTCAGTTTCGGGATCTGACAGTAGATATCATTTCGCAGCCAAGTACAATTAAGAGACTGCATGCAGTCCTTGTCATACACAAGGGACGATTAATCGCCAAAGAACGAACGTATAAAAAATCGTCCCAACTAGTGGGTAGAATCTCCACACATCCATCACCACTTGTGTCCCAGAAAGACCGATTGGGGTGGGAGGGATGATCAAACTCGCCCCTTTGTCATTCCACCGTATCCAATCGAGTTCCCCTCGGCCTTTCTTCGCTCGCGGAAGGCCTGTAGGAATCGAAATGAGTCAAAAGAGACACTCGACGGTTCAACTCTTCGTCCATGACATACCTTGCGATACTGGACACGCTCCCACGTCACGAACACGACGACAAAGAGAGCGATAGCAGTGATTCCTCCATAGACACCAAGACCGATAGGAAGCACCTGGATGGACGTGCCTGGCATGACAAACGCAGCGGCCGTCGGGGAAGCGGTGGATGATGCCTGAAAACGTGTGTGAGTGAGTGTGACAACGAGTTCGATTGCAATGCCAAGAAACGGACACGTACAGCGACGAGCGTGGTAGACACTTGAGATCCTCCCATGGACACGGTACAGTTCTGAATCTCTTGGATTTGTTGACCGACTGGGGTGAAGGTGAAGACGCAGGTCTCGGTCATGGTGCCATTGGCACTGCAAAGGTGTCAATGTCAGCCGGACCACGGTGCACGGTGTACAGACTCACGTTTGGAGGGTGTTGGTGGTTGTAAAGGAAGTGGGCGAAGCAAGGGCCGTAGGTATAGTAACCGAGGCAACTTGACGAAGGGCAAGATCAGGGGAAGGGAGAGCAGTCACGAGACCGAAAGAGACGAAGAAGAGACAGAGCACGGGGACGATGCGGGAATACATTGGGACGTTGAAAAGAAAGAAGAGCCAGCTCTTGATGGTGGAAGAGAAAAAAAAAAGTGCCTCTGGGGCGACCAGCGGATGAGTCGAGGACAATGGCCCGATTATATATTCATTGTTATCGGCATAGCGACGCAACAGCCCCTCCTAATCAATCACATTGCATTGCTAGATCATCTCTCCCAACGTATACATGGACCATAAGATCATCATCATCCCATCCCACCCTCCACTGCCTTGTAGGCATTTCCCTCCCGATATCGCTTCTTCTCCCGTTGCAACTTCATCAAAGCGCCAATCAACTTTGCAATCAGCTGTGTCGCCCACTCCTCAAAGGCGAGTGAAACAACAATGTTCACCAGTACAAATGCCGCAAGCGTTGCCCGTGCCGGAAAAGGAATTGGCATCAACTCAAGGATCAGCTCCAACCCCTTTGGGGGCCGGAGCAGGACGAAGAGGTTGAACACCGACAAGGTGATGATGGATACCATCAACCATCCTGCTCGACCATTTCGTTTTAAAAATACCCAATCATTATAAATATCGAATCACTCACCATTCGTCCACATCGACTTCCGGTACGGAGGACCAATGCTGAATAGTGCAGCTACCAACACATACTGGAAGCAAGACACCAAGAACAACACGGTGTTTTCATAATTGGTCGCGTTCAGATGTTGATCCTCGCGATTCGGGTTATCCATTGGTGGTGGTGTATACCTGAAAATCGTAGTCGGCTCCAACATAATAACTCATCTCTGTCCCAACTCACCATTCTTGATGTCGAACCCAGATAAATGTGAACAATTGCACTCCACTTGTAATAACTACCTGTCCAACCAAACTAACGAGGACTTTCTTTGATACAAGACTAGCGGTCGGTCGCTTGGGATAGATTTTCGAGAACGGAAGTGTCCGACCCACTGGAATAGTGTGTCAGTATAAAGACGGGAGCTCGCACCGCGGGGACTTACTAGAGACCGCGACAGGGATGATGATGAATAAATCAATGTAGAGGAACTGTTTCAGGTTTATTAACCATTCATTCCGATGCAGGTGTCACTCACCTGGAAGTCTCCGAGCGACGACGCGAACCAGTACAGCAACGTTATGGTAGTGAACTGGATAAGGGAATACAACGCCCTGTAATGCAGTCGGATATGTCCTACGACTTTCAGGGTAACACTCACATATACTTGAAACATGAGAAACTGGTGACTAAAGCAGCTCTGCCCTCCTTGATGACATCGATAACACAACTGATATCAGGGACACTACTAGTAAAAGGCGCTGCAACAGATGCCTCTGCTTCAGACAGCGAGATCCCGACGTCAGCAGCCTTGAGTGCTGCGCAATCGTTCGCACCATCGCCACACATCAAAACAGTGTAGCCGAGCGCTTGCAGACGCTCCACCACTTCGTTCTTCTCGTCTGGTGACATTCGAGCAAAGACTTGCGTCTTCACGAGCATCTATCAACAATCAGTGAAGACCCAAAATGGAAGGGAATGCAGTTCGACATACACGCTGAAGAGTCTCGAGTGGGGCATAGTTGATCATCCACCTGAAAACACTACCTGTCACAACAAGTGTATAGTCTTGGTAAGCAATCTCATCCTCTGCTACGCTATGGTTTGGCGGCGCCAGTGGCCGAAGGCTGTAATCGTCCAACTTCCACGGGGGATCGTCCATGCATGACCATTCCAACTTCGAAAATGGTGTGTTTGCACTCCCTACATAATATGTCAAGACGGGAAGTAGCTTGAACGTCCAGCATACCTTGAATGAATACCGGTGCAAAGACATGGGCAGCTGGATTGATCAGACTACACTCTCTTGCCACGCTGACAGCGGTGAGAGGGTTATCACCGGTAATCATCCGACATGCCAGATGCGCAGTTCTAAGAGTCTGGATGGCGGGCGTGGTGCCCGGTTTCAACTTATTTTCGAAGATGATCAGCCCGAGAAAACGCAGGTTAGACTCGGCCTGTTCGCTGATGATAATTATGAGCACTGATTGTCATATCATAGAGAACGATGACCAACCGTTTCATTTTCTGAGCTTTGAGCCACGACAAACCCCCTATACTCTTACCCGCAATGGCGATGACGCGATATCCTCGCCGGGTGTAGTATGACAACAGATCGTCGTAGTCTTGCGGAACTAACATTTCCAAACGTCAGAAGGGCGGGGACTTCGAGTAAAGGATCAGACGAACACGAGTCCTTCTCGCAGATATCGGCCATGACTTCAGGCGCGCCCTTGACATAGATCTCCATGCTGTTGCTTTTCAGTCTTTTCACAACAACACTCATCCGTCGTAGGGTCGATACAAATTCAAATGTCCTGATGACACCCAACTCCAGGAAATGTGCGTGCTTGTGACAGTAATAATCAGGATAGTGCCAAGAGCCACATCGAACGACGCACTCTTCCGTTGCTTTTGAGCGCATCTTCGAGTCGGAATTGTGCACTGCCAGGCGGGCGCACAACCGTCTGTACCAGCGCAGCTGGTCTTTCAGTCCCACCACGTTCCTTGATGATTCCAGTCCCAGCAACGAGTCCTTCCTCTAGCGTCCACTTTGTAAATTCGAACATCTTCACATCTAGCGGATCTCCAATAGCACCTCCCTCGATCATTTTGAGCGAGTGACAGGTCGCGAGGGCATGCAGAAAGCTGGCACGGTCACGTGCGGTAGGAAGATCGTGCACGTTGTCGATGAGCTCGCCAAATTGGTGCTCAGAGCGGTCGAGCGATCGTACCCCAAGGATGTCGAGTCCGTCTTCAGTGAGTGTGCCAGTCTTGTCAAAGCAACATACGTTGATCTGCCCGCCTACATTGACCCGAGTGGGAGAGATGCAAAAGATCCCCAGCTTGCGAAGACGACCAATCGCAAAGCTGGTACCAATAGACAGGGTAGCCGGAAGAGCTGGAGGAACGACGACCGTTATAAGGTCCAAAGCACGAAAAATGATCGTGTCCCATTTAACCTATAGTACGCAAGTCAGAACAAGAGAAAAGTTCGCTCAAGGAAATTTTACCCCGAGCCTGACAAACTGAACGGCACTCGCGCAGAAGCCCAGACTGGCTATCCCAGCGAGTACAATGATGAAACGGATCGAGTCTCGATAAAACTTGAATCCCATCGGCTTTGGAAACAACATCGACCGAACAAGGGCACCTTTGGTCGTGTTGAATCCTGTCCGACAACATCAGCATGCTCGAGTTGGGAGCGAAGACACAGAAATCACCTGTTCGAACAACAAGTCCAAGGGCCGGTCTTCTGATACCTCCATCAAGAGCGAGCGCACCACGGATGCGGACCACTCGGGTGCCAGCATAAACGAAACTCTTAGCGAGGTCACCCTGAACATCCTTGAGGTCTCGCCACCGTGCAATATCCTCGTCTTTTGCTGAATTTTTCGAGACCGGCACACTCTCTCCGGTGAGCATGCTCTCATTTACAATTACATCGCCCGACAAAAGGAACATATCTGCTGGGAAAAAGGGAGCACGTAGTTCCGAGATATTAACAATATCTCCTGGCACAAGTTCCGAAGAGTTGATGACAGTCCCTGTGCAAGTTCATCATCGTCATCATAACGAGTGAAGAGAGAGGGAAAAAACCTACACTCCCTGTCGGCGTAGACGACAACTTCGCATGAAAAGCGTGACATCTCGCGCATCCGTTTGATGGTCTGTGATATTCAGTACTCCGCGCAGAGCTCTGAATAACCAAGTTCACCTTCTTGGTATCCACAAGTGTCGTTACCACACTCAATGTAGATATAAGCGCGATACAGAAAGCATAATAAATGTAGTCGTCGAGAGACCATAGGATAATGCTTGCAACTTGAAAGACGTAAAATGGATGGATAATCTTGTCCGACATTAGTTTATTGCACGGCATGGCTTACTCACACATACCTCATCTACAAGAAGTGCCAAAGTCGATTTCCCAGCGATATCGAGTAGATTAAGGCCAAACAATGTCAGACGTTGTTTCCTGGTATCTTCCGATAAGCCATTCTGCACAGCTTGTGACCCCGTCCAGGTCGGGTCTCTCCAGTCCCTAGAGCAACATAAGAATGACGTGTGATGCACTAAATCGCAAACCTACCTGACCATTGCGAACAATCCTGTTCGAGTGTCTAACGCAAATCGTGAGTAGCGGTAGTCGACGATATGAAGATCTTCCAGCATTTCAACTTTACTGTCGCCGTTATCACCGTTTTGTTTTGATCTCGAAGACACAGAAGGTTTCCGAGACCGTCCATTCGACTCTGGTGAGGTACTAGGAAAGACGGTCGACCGCTCGTAACGGTACGCGACCTGTTTGACGGGAAATAGTGTTATATCTCTGTGTGGAGACTGGGACATGGTGACACACGAGTACATTTGATGCGGATGCTTACATACCTCGATGACCACAAAACCACGTTTGAGATCCTTGAAAGCCTTTTCACGAACCACCCACCGAAGCCATAAGCGAGGGAGCCAGTGGCCAATGAGTGCGAGCATGCCAAATGTCAACACACTCGACGCCCACCAAAGCCGTTGACGCCAAAGTATGACTTCGTAGCCCACGAACCGCAGGGTGCTGTCCTCGTCCGCGACATATATTGTTTGTCTGCTGGGTGGACCCGGCGGCGGTGGATCCAGAGACTCTAGAGGGGCATCTATTTCTATACGAACTTCGTCTCCGAAAATTGGATCTGATGTGAACAACGGTAGGTGCGAAGGATGGGCACTGGGTGATGGTGGCTCTGAGCCAAAGTCAACATCGCTCGCGACGGGGCTGGATGGTCGTGAGACATGAGAACCGGCGCTGTCGTCTTCCTCGCCGGAGGAATAGCCCCAGCGCTCCTCGCCTTCGTCCCCCGACCCGAGAGCATAGTCGGATCCTGCATCTGAAAGCCTGCTGCGTCTTGAGCGCCGGGAAGGCGAGACAGAGTGAGAAGCAGACGTCCGACGTGTCGAGGGCTCCCCTCCGCCCCTACCAAACAACTGAGCGATGTTCTCGAATACGGACGACCTGTTCATCGTCGGCGACACTAGACGCCTGGGTTGCCTCCCAAAGCTACCAACCAGCAACTCGCTCTCCTCTTCTGCCCCAGTTTCTGCTCCACTCACCGCAGATGCCTGTGAGAACTGACTCTCCGTACTCATTCTACGTTTCCCCCGTGCCCTCGCTGAAGGAGAGCCTGCCATTGTGCCGTCCTCGCTTTTCCTCCTGCTTCTCGACCATTCAGAGCTTCGCCTGGCTGCCAAACCCTGTTCGGTATAAAACATTCTCGAGGCGCTGGAGGGTATCGCTATGTGACCTGGACCATCGAACATTGCACCGTCGGCTTCGTCGGGGCCGCCGTAATGCGAATCTCGCCGTGCTTGAGAGCGTTGTGCGACCACATCGTCGATATCAATGGCAGATGCGCCTTCCGTATAGTCGTGTACGGAATCGGAGGCTTCCACAGGCATCGTTCTAGTCAAGAAGCAAAATGCTTCTGGGAATCGTTACAGGAGCAGTCGAGCCGAGTAAGTAGCCTCTTTTGGTATGCTTCGCTAATCCTGGCCCAACAAAGTTCCAAGCCGAGTCCAGAGCCACGTCGCTTCCGCGTTGCGCTCAAAAGTAGAGAAAAAGTACAAAGAGAACAATCCGGACTAGCCTAGATACCTCCAAATCAAAAAGAAACAGACAAACGTGAACACTGCACCACCCAGAAAGATATACATGTCTTGGGTGCTGAGCAATTATGTCAATAACATATATCAAGGCGAGTTCAAGACCCTTACCTCCGTCGTTCGATCCACCCAATCACGTCACGACTGAGGCCCAACGTGTTTGCGGCATCGAGCAAACGCCTCTGAGTGCCCTTTAACACGTTGCGCTGGTCGATAAGGTTGTCCAAGACTTCGCGTCCCTGGGCAAGGAATTCATCGAGCCTTGCCTCTGTGCTTTGAATGAATGAATGTTCATGAAGTGCGTGGTGCTCGCGTAGAGTGGAGTTTGACAGCGGTGTTGGTATTTGGAAAGGAGACTCGGAGTGTTGTGAGGACGTCAACTGGCTAGTTGGTGCGAAGCGTCTTCGCGCGTCTGACGCAGACGGTGAGTGGATACCCGATGGTGCACCCTGGAGGAGTTCAATGCGCTGCGAAACGGCTCTCTGTGGAAACGCTGTAGCAGGGAAGACACAAGGTTGAGGGAGAAGTATACCTCGCTATTTATGCGTTCAAACTGGCTCTTTAGGTCTGCATAGTCTGCGCGAAACTTTTGTACGCGCCTGGGGGGTGGTAAGCTGAGGAGAAGGGTGGAAATGGAACAAGTACATTTGACCCTTTTCTTGCTTTGCCTTTATGATTTCTCTCTTTATCATGGCGTCGTAATCTTCGATGGTGCGCTGCATAGCGGCGAGGGAAGCGGATATCTGTCCTAACGGAGGAGGTTGCCTGAGAGATTGGCGGGAGAGGGAGAGAGGGATACGGACCTAGGAGGGATGCGGAATTGTCGCCATTTCTGAGACGTTCGAGGTCTGCGGTGAGCGAGTTTGTCTGTCGTGTACCAAGTGTGTAGAGCGAGTTCATCGTTGTGTGGGAAAGAACCGCTCCGGGAAGACTCCGGCCGGATGGCCCGGGAAACGCCGAGTACATACAACTGTACTGTAATGACTACTTCCGTTTCCGCCCCGCCCGCTCCGCCTTTTCCGTCCGTCGTGCCGATTGCTTCCGTCGCGCCGCGTGTCGGGCAGCCTTGGTCTCATACTTGACCTTGCTCGTCTTCCCCTTTGTCCCCTTCCCTTCCTCTCTCCCCGGCCCTGGCCCTGATATTGACTCGCGTGCCGGTGGTGGTCCAGGTGGTCCACGTATCAGTGTAGAGAGGTCAAAGTCTTGCACCACCGTCACCGTTGCCAGTTGCTCCTCTCCCTCGTACTCTTCCTCCATCCCCTCGCCTTCGCTCGTCACTCCACCCCACCCGTCATTATCGTCGTCTATTTATGCACGATCAGGACGGTACAAGTAGAATCGCGATCCGTACCTGCAAGAGCCCCACACGCCCTTTCAACTTCGGCGGCATTCCGTGCGGCCCGTTCCGCAAGAGCACGACGATGCTACGGCGCGATGAGAAGTGTGAGCGGGTGAAACAATGGATGGTACCTCTCGCCGCATCTCGAGTCTTTCCTGCTTCTCTCTGAGTTGTGCCTTTTTTTTTGCCTCCTCGCGCCGCGCGACCTTGCGTTTGTGGAACCCGGTCAAAAAGGATCTGTCGCAGGTTGGTCGCGTGCACAGTGGAAAAGAAAGACACGAACCTCCGAGCCTCCTCGTCGAATACGATCTCCTTTATCTGGGCATGCTTTGCGCGTTTTTTTGCGGCAATCGCAGAGTGGGACTGGGTGAGGACGGTGATGTTGTCGGCCATGCTCGGGTCAGTTTGGCTCAGTGCTGTCGGATAGCCGGACGGGTCGGGGTTATCCGATGCTTACATAATGGAAGGGATCGACTACTTGGGAATGTCTTCGATGTCGGATTCGTTATAAGACTCGCTCTCAGGCGAGACACATTCCGCTCCTTGCCCCCCCCCTCCTCGTCGCCCACCACGGCCTCTGCGTCCAGACAATGCCCGCCCTCACAATGCCCGACCCGACCCCCGACTCCGACGACCCATCCAATCTCCCTTCCTCCCGCGACTCTCCCAACCCTTACCCTTACCCGCGCCCTTCGCCCCCCCGCCCTCACAGACATCCGGACGCTGTCTACACCCACACTCATTTCGATAGCAGCGGTAGCCTCCCCTATTATGACAGGCTCTACTCTCCCTCCTTACCATCTCACTTTACCGCCCCTCCCCCTTCAGCAGCCATCATCAGCCATTTCCCACTTCCTCAGGCCTCCGCGAACAGGCAGCCCCACATTCCACTTCTCCACTACAACCCCTATCCTCCCCCGCAACCCCTCCAGCTCGTTCACAAAGTTTGGATCCTCGACTGTAGGTCCTGCGGCACATTTCTAACAAATCGTGGCATGAAAGCAAGTCTTCTCCCCATATCGTTTAACGAGTCTCCCCGTCCGAAAACTAACCTGATCCTCCAGGCTGTACTGTTACTCAGACCCAACGTCTCTCTTTTTTCTACCGACGCCCTCCCTGTAAATTGTTCTGCGTACTCCACAAATCCAGATGCGCTCCGTCCACCCCCTTGTCGTCCTTCCACTGCGCCATCTGCGCCACGTACTTGCGAGTGCCTCACCCAGACACTATGCTGCCATACCTGCGGTACCGCTGTCGGCTACATGATCGTGATTCCCGTGAGATTTGATCAATCGCATTGTTTAAACTCCATGGATATACTTTGACCCTGATTCAATTAGTGTTCCAGGTGTACGTCCTCAATTTCCGCGACGAACCGTGCGACTAACGGCCACCGGTTTGTTTTCCACTCGAGCGAAACCATCGCCTCGGAGCGACACCATATCCCCGATGAGCCCGGTGTCCTCCCTGTGGAGTATCCCACACAACCCCCTCCACCTTCATCCCCGCCCCCGCTTGCCCCTGCATATCCTGCCATTTTTCATTCCGCCGACATAGCGGCACATCGGCGGCCCGGTGGTTTTGTGCATTTACAAGCGCTTCAGCCACTCCAAACGTCACCCCCGTCGCCACGTTCTGATGATCTGCCCTCTCCACAAATGGAATCACCAGACTCGGTTCCCTCTTCAGCCTACTCTTCACCTGATCTGCTCGCTTCTGTCCCTCCGACATCGCCTCGGCGATCTCCTCGACCCCTTTCGCAGACTCCGTTTCCGCATAACCCCGTCCCTCAGACGCTGTCGGAGACAAGAGGGACGACCCCTGAGCCGTCCCCTCGCAAGCTCAAGGCGGGGGAGATACTGTATTGGCACCATCTTACGAAGCACGGCGAAATTCCAGGGGTCGAAGAAGATACGCGAGCTAGGATACCGAACCGGGGAGATGGGCTCAAGTTTCTCGAGCGATGAGAACGTTCGGATCCGTGGCACGGAACGCCTCTTTTCACAGATAAGCGATGGGGACGTATTTGAGAAGCATCCTGCATGATAGATTCACGACATCCGACGCGCCGACCACACGATCTTTTTTTTTGGCGAGGGACGGTTTTTGATATCTATTTCAACCAAATGAATGTTCCAACGCCACTGCATTTTATGATTCTCATTGAATACCACGATACCCTCATCCTGTTACTATAGTTGTCAAACGTGGACTTGTTACACACTTCACTGGGGTCACCGACATACTATTTAGACCTTGTCCGATGTTTTCTCACAGGGAACTCGTTTTGTAGATCTAGGCTGTACATGAGATAGCCGCCATGGCTCCCGCTGTGACTAGCAATATGGCTTAATAGTCGTGTGATTCGTGGCCTCAAGGTGAGCCGGTTAATACATTCATCCTCCTGTCTCGTGGCCATACGACGTCCGAGATTGAAGCGCACTTGAAGCGACCACCCACATAATTTCCCCTCGAAACACATCTTGAGCCATGGCATCCTACCTAAACGTTTCGGGGACCAAGATCGTCGACGGGGACCGCAAGCAAGTCACCCTCCGCGGAGCTGGTCTCGGCGGGTGGATGAAGTGCGTCCCACCAACATGTTGAACAGGCAGAGTTCTTATCATCACCTCGCGCAGCATGGAGAACTTCATAGCCGGTTACCCTGGTTGCGAGTTCCAGATCCGCGCTGCCCTTGCGGACGTTATCGGACTCGAAAAGTCCGCTTTCTTTTTCGACAAGGTGTGTGACTGTGTCGCTCCGTGGCAGCAGCGCGGATCGAATCGCTGTCCTCGCTTCATGACCGTCTTCTTTTGTCTCGCTGACTACCTTCCGTCTCTCGCAGTTTCTAGAGTATTTCTTCCAGGAGGAGGATGCCAAGTTCTTCAAAAGCCTCGGTTTGAACTGCATCCGCTTGCCGTTCAACTACAGGCACTTCGAAGGTGAGCCCGAGTCTTGGCAGGAACAGTCGACACCTGCGGCCCTTACTAATATTTGTCCCCCAGATGACATGAACCCCCGCGTACTCAAGAAGGAAGGCTTCAAGCACCTCGATCGCGTCATCGACCTCTGTGCCCAGCAAGGCATTTACACCATCCTCGACCTCCACACCGCACCCGGAGGACAGAACACGGACTGGCACTGCGACGCTGGCACTCACATCGCCAACTTTTGGATTCACAAGGACTTTCAGGATCGTACGATCTGGCTATGGACGGAGCTCGCGAAGCACTACGTCGGGAACAAGTGGATCGCGGGGTACAACCCCCTGAACGAGCCCACAGACCCGACACACACGACCGTCGTCAAGTTTTACGAGCAGGTGTACGATGCTATTCGTGCCGTCGACCCCGAGCACATCATTTGCTTTGATGGCAACACGTTCGCCTCTGACTTTTCCCACTTTGGCGACGTCCACACAAAGTGGGCGAACACGGCGTACTCGATTCACGGTAAGAACACCCGAGTGATCTGAGCCGACTCATAACAGACTCGGAGCATCTCATTTGCCATTCTCGTTTTTAATAGATTACTCCGTTTTTGGTTTCCCCGCCTCTCCGGAGAAGTATGTCAGCAGCAACGAACAACGGGCGAGAATGAGGAGGAGTTATGAAAAGAAGCGAGAGTGGATGGACCAGCGCGGCCTTTGCGTCTGGAATGGTGAATGGGGCCCAGTCTACGCTCGCCAGCAATACGACGGCGAAGCCACCGAAGCCATCAACGAACAACGCTACCAAGTCCTCAAAGACCAACTTGCCATCTACGACCAGGTCAGTCCCTCCGCTCGTCTACTCATCGGCCAAGTCACGTTCACTAACTCTGACATCAAATCTACGCAGGATCGCTTGAGTTGGTCGATCTGGCTGTATAAAGACATTGGTTTCCAGGGCATGGTCTACGTCTCGCAAGAAACCAAGTACATCACGCTCCTCAAAGACTTTCTCGCCAAGAAACACCGTCTTGCCGTGGACGCATGGGGCGCGGATACCACTTCGATCCAACACATCTACCAACCCCTGACCGACCACATCGCAAAGGAGATCCCACTACACACCCAAATGAGGCTTACGGGGAGCTAACGATTGACGGAAATCGTTGGTGATACGTGGGTGGGATGTCATTTGCACGTATGTATAATATGTTTTGAACGATTTGTACACTATCTGCAGTATGGCGTGGAGGAGACTATCTCTGTGACATAAGGAACTGGACATTAGTTATTTGTCCTGAGAGGATCCAAGGGGTGTCCAGGCAATGTATTAGAGCACTCCGTGTTCCGTCATCGTGTGACGGTCATCATAAGCCACTGTACTCTTATCACGTACTGATGTCTAAGTAACATAGTTAAGATGCCTTATAGCCATCATTTGAACATCCTTTGCCTATCAGGCTATTGGTTCTGTCAGATGGCAGGTTTGACACCTCTCGTTTGACTGTCAAATCCATATTCAGCTGTCAATGTGCAAGTGCGCGGATTGTAATGCTGACACCAGGTGAAAATACAAGACCTATGGAATGTACACCGACAGTACCAACGTCATGCGCTCGCACAACCCCTCCAGCTCTCACTGTGCGAGGGTTTCGAAGTCTCGCTGTGTCAAGAGATTCAATTCGTTCAACTGGGCGCCTGCTACCTCGCATCATAATAATCGTCTTGCCGCATCAACAACCTCTTTGGTGGAGATTTGCAGGTTCCTCAGATGGCCTTACTTATGTACGTTCTCCTCGTGCTGAGTTGCCGTCGTGCTCGTTGTCGTGCTCGCCTATCCAAAAGAGGTAATTTTCCCACGGGAGATCGCGCCCGCTGTAGGAACAACTTGTTCTTACGTTCCCCGACGTCAAGACGTCGGCGCGTCGGTGCGCCAACGCTGGGTCCCATTGTGTTGGCTCCTAACCTCTTCCTCAAATGTGGAGCACAAGGCGGAGCACATCTTTAGTAGTACCTCGGAGTCACAGCCCGAGTTGTTTTCACAATTGAACATTAATAACAGCGAGTAGTGAGCGCATTTACACGACATACAAGAGATTGATAGAATCAATCAGTAACAGGGATGAACAACATCTTTTCAACAGTAGTTGAGAATTCCTCCCAGACCAATTGCTGGATAGCGACACATGTATCAGGAAAATCGTCGCAGTCTAAGTCGTTTGGATCCCTCAATACCCAACGCGAGATAAAACCCCCTTCCAATGGAATCTCTGCGTTCCAGTCTGGCCAGTCACCATGCGGGAACGAGGGAAACGCAGCAACAAATGCCATCCAAAACAGTTCGCGCATGAGGAAGTAGCGTCCCGGCTGGGCTTTGCGGAGGTGGGGGTCTGCCAATAAGTTTGTCTGGATATCCTTCGCCAGCCGTTCCCATTCGTGACCACTCAAGGGCTGAAAGTTATGTGGCAGTGGGAGAAAGGGAAACATCGCCTGCCAAAAGTGAGCACATCCAGGAAATCTATGTGAGGCGGAACTCACAGCAGTTAAGGGTTCATTTCGAACCGGTTTGTCTTCGGGAGCGGTACAAACAATGGGCATTAATCCTGCCCACTTGTCTTCAACCCGGGCAAAAATTTGCACCGGCTGGGATGATGTATCAGTCGCACAAATTTTGGCTAGTCTCAGGTCAACTTACAATGTACTCGGGGAGGTCTTGGGAAAAGATATCACCATGAAAGCGAAGAGAGAACGTACGCTCGTTGAGTGTAAACCCATACGGCAGGGGAATTGTGCTGATATTGATGATAGTGGACATAGTTGAACGTTGAAGTGGGAGCGATGGAACTTGCAGGGGGCAACGAGGTTTATTGGAATACGGTCGGAGATACATTACTTAAATAGTGTCATGTGATCCTCCACGAGGTATCTTGGAAGACTTTCAGACATTGTTTCTATATGTTATATGCTAGAGAATGCGTGCTGCGTAGTATGTAGATCATCTCCATGTAACAATGCTCGGCTCCACTTCCCGCAATACTCATCTGCCCTCCCCAATCTCTCCAACAACCCAACCCATTTCTGTGAATCTCGTCCATCACCCACGTTATGGATCGGCGGGGGGAGGACGTAGGCCATCGCTGATGTTGTTTCTCTGAGGGATATAAACCGTGACCAAAACTTGCAGTGGATAAATATTCGGTAGGTGACCTGGGTGATGAGCAGGGGGGGGCGACCAGCAGGATGTGGGTTGACCTGAACGGGGAGGGGAGACGGTGCGCGCATTGGGTAAGTATTCGGTAGGTGACCTGGGATAATAATGAAGGTGGTGAGTGGGGGGGGGGGTGATGAGAGGCATTGTGGGTTGACCTGAACGGGGAGGGATGACGGTGCATTTGGTAGGCGACCTGGGATAACCGTGAAGGTGGTGAGTAGGGGAGGGATGACAGTAGAAGCTGCCCTACCCTCTGTCCGTCGTCTTGCGTCCTTGTTCCGTCATCTTGACCCGGCGACGAGAAGTCACCACCAACCCAAAGGTTGCTGTTGGATGAGATCAACTGTAAAATGTTTCATGAAAGCAACAGATGCGATGAAAAGGATATAGACGTGTAACGGAAAGATCGAATCGTTCCTGGACCTTACATTGGATGAGTTTTGCAATCCAGCGGTAGAGTTCAATGTTCAAACGTCAAAGATCGACAGAGCGAGACAGTATCAAGTCCGAAGGAAAGGTCTAAGAGTATACTGCCTTATTCGGAAATCTTGCGCATTCGAATTTTGCAACCCTTTGTCTTTTGGTGCGACATGGCCAGGTCCTCAAAACCTCCTCTTGATACCAATGGTACGCAAATACTGGTTCAATCTTTGTCTATCTATACAAGTTCACAGTGTTCACGGTGGTTGCGAATGACCCACACCATGTTGTTTGCAAAGTTTGCCCGCCTGCCCATGATGGTCGGAAACCCATACGCCGCTGTCATATCGCGGACCATGCGAGCTCGAAAAAGCATCTGCGGAGTCTTCAGAAAGCGAGCCAGAAGCAAGAAATAAGGCTTCCACCAGTTGGACCTCCAGATTGCTTTCCACCCACATTCGAGATGGAAGACGACTCGCAGCGTTGTGCAACCCTGCCACCAACATCAGACGTTGCCCATGGAAGACCAGAAGATGCTGCAGTACCGCTAAGCCAACCATGGGAGGAGTTCCAGGCAGAACGCACTGTATTTCTGGATGACTACTTCGAGGAGATGCGGCTGAGGATCGAGAGAGGTGAATCACTCTTTTCATGTATCCTCTCACCTCTCGAAGATGAACTTGGTGTCGAAGAAGAGAATGAAGGAGATTCAGCCCCTTCGGCCCCAACACCCGATGCGATCTTCACAGACTATGGCATAGATCTTGATGGTATGCGTTTTACTGATATTTACTATACTCTCATCCAACACTGGGTAGCTGTTGCTAGCAGGACTTCTCATCGCACTGGATCAAAGACAAGTGTGAACGTTTCCCCCGGAGAACTGTTATACCCTTGGAAGACAATGCCTGTATGTACAAATGTAGTTTCATCGTCTCATTCTACTGACACACGTATAGGAATTCTTGACTCACCTTCTGTTCAGTTCACCTCGCCTCCGGTTCTCACACGCGCAAAAAGTTGCGGTTTTACAATGGGCGAAGGAACTTGGCGCACCCGAGGTGCCCTCCATGTATGCCGTGAAGAAAGCCCAAGAACGCATCACAGAGCTCCTTGGAAGTCCCACAGAGCAAGTAAGAACGCTGTCAGGAAGCATATTCTACCTAAACAACATCTCCAAAGCAATTGCCATGGTAAGTCGAAATGGCCTATTTGTGCAGCCGTTTTGATTTGCCCACATCGACCATATAGGATTTTGCCAATCCTGTCACACGATCTGTAATGCAAGAATATCCCGAGGATGGGCAAGGTTGCATGTCGCAGGTTCACCACGGAAGCAAGATGCTCAACGACCTTCCTGACGATCTCGCACCTCCATGTGTCTGTGTTGACCGCTCCGTTTACTTCATCTCCGAACTTCTCCAACAAACGACGGGTCGATATTTTATCCCCAAAAAATTCTTTCGGGCACAGACGTCGACACAAGAAGAGCTATCACTCCTTGCGCTTGGTCACCAAGTTTCGAAGACGGCGGTTCGTCTCTAGCTCCAATCCGCTGCGACTTTTATTCATGATTATTACAGGAGGGATTCACTGTCGACCCGGAGATGGTCATCATTCCTACATCAACATTCTTCAACACGTTCATGGACCTCCAGCGTCAGCATGGACCGTCCGGCATCAAATTTACATGTCGGTCGTTTTGTTCTGAACATGCAAGAGCCTCTGAGCTTAACTACCCATAGCTTCCTCCATCCCCTTTGCTGATCGAATGCCAAACCCATTGCGGGAGAAGTCTGGTGGACGGATGGTCTACACCGTTCCCCTCATTGTATTTATGGACGACGTCTCGGGCAACATTTCAAAACAATGGAACAAGCACCACGTCGTCTACGTGTCGAATGCTCTGCTACCACGGGAGATACTGGAACAGGAATTCACCATTCGTTTCATATCAGCTTCGCCACATGCATCTCCAATGGAACTCATGCAAGGAATTAGGGACTCCGTTAAGTGAGTTCAATTTGATTTATGTATTCAGCTATTTATGATATGTGTTTACAAGAAAAGCGACTGATGACGGGATCATAGCGTTTGACGTCAAGTGTCAGGAGGAGGTGATGCTGATACCGTATAATCTCATTGTTGCAGGTGACAATCCAATGCAAGCAGAAGAGTGCAGCCACGGTGGACTCCGGTGCAACTACTTTTGTCGCACCTGCAAGGTTGGTGGTACTACCGCTGAGAAGAAAACAGACAAGGGATATAGTGATATTTTTCAGGTATGGCGTCTTATTCTATTTTGAACTAGATTAGCATCATTTACTTAGTCTGGCGAATTGCGTATCCCGGAGGATACTCGTACCCATATCAAACAACAGATCGAGCTGTCCAAGCTCTCTGGCGGAACAGACAAAGTCAATAAATCTGTTAGCCAAACGGGCGTTCGTGACACCACATCTGCCGCAATCGTCAGTCGCCTCCTCGAACTCGGAAAGGCTCTTCGAAAGAAAACAGCTGGAAAACCCTCCATGTCCGAGGCCCAGGTTACGGCCTGCTTAGAGCGTGAGCTCGAGTCCCTCCTTGGGGGTCGATCAATCGATGATTGCATTAATCCGCTCCTCGGAATGCGAGGACTTGACATCCACAAGGATACACCAACGGAAATCCTTCACACCATTCTCCTAGGTGTCGTCAAGTACTTCTGGGGACAAACAGCATTTATTCTTGACAAGGGCAGGCTACTCAAAACGTTCCAATGTCGACTGGAATCCGTCGAAAAAGATGGCCTAAACTCTCCAACACTCGCCGCAGATTATATCGTGAGGTATAAGGGAGGTCTCGTCGGAAGGCATTTCAAGAGCCTCACACAAGTCATGCCGTATTTGATCTACGATCTCGTCCCGCACTCGGTCCTCGATGGTTGGGTGATACTTGGGCGGCTTGTGGTGCTGCTCTGGCATTCATTGATTGAAGATACAGAATCCTATCTCGTCTGTGCTCCCATTTTCCTGTTGACTATACGCAATCAACATTAGTTTACAGGCTGATCTATCACACGTAATCGAAGACTTTCTCAGCATCGCTTCGCAATGTGCACCAAGTATTTTGGTGACGAAGCCAAAGTTTCACTTCCTACTCCATCTCCCTATGTTTATCAGGCGGTTTGGCCCTGCCATCCTTTACTCGACCGAGCGTTACGAATCGTTCAATCACGTTTTCCGCCTCGCCTCAATCTACAGCAACCGGCAAGCACCAAGTCGTGATGCCTGTCACGTATTCGCAGAGCAAGAAAATGTGAAACACATTGTGACTGGGGGTTACTGGCGTGATCCTACAACCCGCAAGTGGGTCAACGCAGGACCAGCGGTCCTCCAATACATCAGCGAGCACCCACACCAGCGCCGTTTCCTCGGTTTACTTCGGGTCAAATCGTTTCAAGCTGGTAAGTTCTCAATAGATCTTATCGCAGGTCTCTAATTTGGTGCTCGTCTACAGGCACAGCAAACTTACCAATGTGTGCGAAGGGAGCTGGACCTTCGGAGATCGAGCCTCCCCTTAGCTGGCGGGAGACGCAAGCTGCACAATGCCTTCAGGAAGTGACGGAACAAGCTGCTCGGTTCCACAGAGCTGTATCCGTCACTGCAATACATGGAGATAAACCTAAGGTACAATCGCACGTCATCATCAAGCACAATAACGTGTATCGAATCGGAAAGATCACGGAGATTTTGGTTCCATTTGAGCAGCCTGAGCGCGTTGCCTCTCACGTTGTCATCAGCGTCCTAGAATTCCTTCCGGAGTTGCACCCTCGTCTACGGGTACCATGCATCCGGTACCCTATACCAGAGCACAAGATCGTCATTTCCCCCTCCGTATGTCTATTTCCGCTAGGTGTTATCTCCTAACTAATTTTTTGATACTAGGATATCGTCTGTGCGGTCAACGTTCAGCATGATTGCATTACGTCCTGCTGCAGTTCAACGAGGGCTGTGTTCGAACGGCAAGAGCGATCACTCTCATCGCGCACCAAAGTTCTTGTCGACCACGCTCCCGTCAACGCATATATCCTAAATACGCTTTCGCTTCACAACTATCAGTGGATCATCTCCGCCATTCCAATATCAATCCGTAATCAAAGTCGTGCGCCACTCATCACTGAACATGCCTCGTTGCGCTTGCGTGCAGCTGATCTCCTTAGGTCAAAGAAAGCGACGGATGTTGCCCCTAATCCCGGTAACGAGGTCGACCCCCCTCCCTTTGATCGACCAAATGCAATACGCCGAACAGGAAAGGCAAAAGGAAAGGCAAAAGCAATGTCACCTTTAGCGAAATCTACCACAGCAACGGTAAGCTTTCTTATTGATTTTAACCCCTTTTTATTCTTTAATTTCTGTTAGGCGTCTCTCCATCAGGACGGTAAGCTAGTTTGGAGACATCTATTCCCAGATTTGTGACGCCCCGACTGTTCCAGACTTCGGCTCCTCATACCAGAATTTTTACCACGCTCTCGCACCTACGGAATGCAGTCAAGCAGGCCCCTCCGCGTCATAATGGGTATAAACAATTTTCTACAGAACCCGTCAAAGAAACGGTGCATAGCAGCGCGTTATTACCTAATACATTGTGTTTGGAAATGTCGACGCTATAAATGTGCATCCATGACTCCTGAGAATCCTCGTCCTTCGCTGCTCTGCATGAGCCTTCTCGCCCACTTTCGACTTGAGCAGAGCATTCCGGTGGTGTCAACTAACACCAATGAAGGGCCACCCAGCCGTCCGCGTCAAGCCCGGTCTCGTTCTTCTTCCCTCTCTCGGACTCAAAGCCCTCCTCCCCCTGGCCAGGGTGAACGGCGCCCTCGGTCGGACTCGGTTGACCTTGAAGAGCAACACAGGTCGAAGCGGTTGAAGCAGCATGCGTTAGATATCTGTCGGGAAAATCTGCTCGAAGATGACGCTCTCGAGCGGTTTGCAGAGGTGAATAACCCACTGATCGATTTGACTGATTCCAAACACAGCTCCCAGTCCGACGTCGCAGAAATGCTTATCACTGTGCATGGAAGGCTTCTGGCCATCGAGCGTTCACGGAAGAAAGATGAGACCCACGTCTTTGTCCATTCCGACCAATTCAAGGTATGCCAGTTCGAGTCACTCATCCTAAACTCCTGGTACTTATAAGTTTTATAGGAAATAATGAAAGATCGATTACGATCCTGCTTGTTGTCACCAAATATAACAGGTTATCTGGCGGAGCTCCCCGAAAACCTTTGGGTACGTACTTGCTTAGAAATCGCCCGAACCACGTAGCTAACCCCCGTTTACTGTTCCATATATAAACTAGTCTTTCATGAAAAGAAATATCACCGTATTCAAGATCCCTACTCCGGCTCTCGACGATCCGGAGATGTCCGAGTACATCGACGGCCTCATGAAGGAAACCCTCACGAAGCAGCGCGCCATAATCAAGGCCAAGGTATGTGAACAGTGGAGATCGATGGATAATAAATTACTCATCGTAATCATTCTACCTAGCTTGCGGGCAGCATCAAGTTGAAACAGCACATCTCGCTCCTCGCCCGAACCCTCGCCCAGACTGGATACTATGAGGTGACCACGAACCAATGGGCCCGTTTTGCGTTCTTGGTATGTATACAGATTTCCTTGCAGTTGTACAATTACTCACTTCACTTAGCGAGCAAGCATGGTGACATTCAATCAACTTGTCTTACAGTCGATGGCAAAAACCGTTGAAGCATCAAGCTCGAGGGACACAGGTGCTACAGACAATGACCCTTCCAACAATGCAGCCGCCGAGGTGAATCCAGACGGCTTGCCTTCCAGGACATGGTCTTCGACGGAGTTTTGGGAATATATTGACCTTCTGCTCGTTGAAATTCGTGCACAGACCTCAGAGTGCGAGCCGACATTGGATGGTCGCAAGAAAAAATTGGAAGCGTAAGTCCTTGATCTGAACAGCAGCCACGATATGTTAATCATTCCTCGATGGTCAGATTTTTCACCAGCTGTCTCCAGGCCGACCTCAGGACGTATCCAGACACCAAACGTAATTGTGCTATACCTCATGCCTCGGAACACGCCCTTTCCGACACGCAGAAGGCCATTCACCAGGGCCTATTGTGGTAATACATCTTGAATGTCGCTGTTCCCTCCCTACCATAATCGCTCGCTACTGTTACATACACTCATTTACCCCCACCTCATACCCCACACGTATTGCGCACTTGCTGCACTTTGTCCTCATGTGCCTCGACACCGTTAATAAATTGTTTTTGTGTTTTCATTGTTAAGGGCCCCAAGTCTGAGTTAGTACCGGTCACACCTTTGTGACCTGTAACAAACCTGTTCACGCAACATCAAACTGACCTCCATGCCCATCCAAAAACTCGGGCGGTAATATCCAGTATCTCGTTGAACCAGCACCTATCGGGTCACCGTGTACGCGTGGTATTGTCTCAGGTTCATTTTTCCCCTCGGTATGTTCTCCTCAACTGAGGAAGTGATGTTTACCTTATATCGTGTACGAGACGCATCGCACACGACGCACGGCTGAAGACCTTTCATTCAATTACTCCCATTGCTTGCGGGGACTCGCTCGTCGCGTCTCACACGTCGCCCATCGCTTCTTCATCCTCCAACTCCTCCAGCTCCTCACCCTCACAATCCTTGGGTACCTCAAAACGTGAAGGGTCTTGGCAATCCTGAGTAGAAGTGTCATAAAAGTTGCCAGTGAATCGTGATCATGGAGGGGTTGTTGCGAATGATGACGCGTGGATCATGCATATTCAATATGCTCGTCATGCGCATGACCTCAAGACATTCCACGCAGTATTTGCCAAAGCTTGCAAGGATCGCTGGACACCCTGGGAAGTCTATGAAGCCGCAGGTATGTGCGCGTGAGGGTTGATCATGGAGGGGTCGTTGTGAATGATGATGCGTGGATCATGTATATTCGATATGCTCGTCATGCACATGACCTCAAGACATTCCGCGCAGTATTTGCCAAAGCTCACAAGGATCGCTGGACACCCTGGGAAGTCTATGAAGCCGCAGGTATGTGCGCGTGAAGGTGTAATGAACTACGGAGTTGATAAGTACTGACAGCGCTGATGGAGTACCACTGCAACAAAGATAGTGGGATGCAAATTGTGTCCCGTATGTTCAAGAAAGGTTTGGAAAGGTTTGGTGATGAGATTGAGTTTGTGTTGAGATATATTGGCTTCTTGATATCCATCAATGACGATAACAGTACGTGGTATCACACTCCCATTTCGCGATCATGCTGACTATCGTCACGTTCTAGATGCCCGAGCGCTGTTTGAATGAGTCATCCCAATGTTTTTCGCTGAGCGTGCTCGGCCGCTTTGGGAAAGGTGGGCACGTTATGAATATTAATCCGGCGACCTCAGAGCTGCACAGAAGCCTGAGAAGTGTATCACTGAAATTTACTCAACGGGTACGTTCCGTTTCATTGCCTTTGCTGCTACAGACGGAGTTGATGAACTCTCGTAGATCCTCCAATCAAGCACTTTGCGCAACAACACACATATCTCGGCACAGATGCCATTGCCGCAAGAGACCTTGGATTTGCTATGGTGAGTCGTCAGCCGGTCGGAGCCTCGTCTTCCACTTTGTCTCTTGAGAAGTGTACAGACTCCTGACTACCACAGGTCTCAAACTTCGCACTCAAGCATGGCTCGGGACGCAAGATATTTTCCTCCACGACGGACGGTTCCTCGCGTCCTTGGGCTGTAACTTCAATGCTCTGCTTCACAAACCATCGGATGGGTGTTTGCGGCGTCGAAACCCTTCTTCTCAACACTAGTTATCGTCGCAACTGCATGGGCCTTGTCTCCGATGCTCAATGCACCGCCTAGCTTCGGATTTCACCACATCGTGCCCGACGCCCACATGTGCCGCATGAATGGTTCAGGGGGACAGAAATCAACATCGGTACTGTCGGGACAAAGAGCAGTCTCAGGATGACGTGGATGGAAGAAAGCAAGGTGGTGGCCGTACCCGAGGGGGGCTATTCGATATAGCATCATACATACACACCATGTAACCTGCACCGAGCTAATCAGACATCTGCGGGTATACCTGTCACGGGTATGCCTGCAGATATGAAAATCCATACCACGAGTGGAAGTATAGCCATATGATCACCTGGCCCAAGTACACTGTACCAGTTAGCCTGACGCCGTCACAACAAGACACCGTGGATAGTACCCGTAGGCATCGTAATGCCTGATGTGACCCAACTACCCCCTGAATGCCTGAGAGTTGGCCCCCGCATTGCCTGAGCCAGCATGACTAGAGTGTGCACACCAAGCATATAGTAAGCACGCGCACCCCTGTGCGACAGTCACCCAATACATCATAATGTGTATGCTACAATATATAGTTCACATGTATCCAAGGGTCGGTTTGTCCGTCATACAGCTGTACCTCATTAGAGCGTAGACAAGACTAGCTAGCACATGATTTACACACCATAGTTTGAGTGGCTACCCCAGCAATGGCAAGCTATAATATTTATGTTTTACAGCTATGGGGGGAAATGCTTTATCTACGATGCCAAAGTTGCTCGCCAACCATCATCAAATATGTCTGTTTGTAGCGATCGCCTAACGTCGGCTGAGCGCCGGAGCTGAGGTCACCAAGATGGCTCATGGGAAACATAAAAATTAGATTCAGTTCTTGATAGTTTATGAATGATACAGCAGACAACTGTAACGTATTTATTGTGGTAGTCAAATTATATTCCAGTAGGGACATACTACCTATGTTTAACTGGTGCTTGCACGAGCGAGGGACGGAAAACAGCCATCATATCACCACCTGACATCAGCAGGACATAACTCAATCTTAACGTCCATGGGACGTCAGCTTATTTTGGGTGTGTA